>JASDQU010682565.1:14907-27741 GCA_032191745.1 Picea mariana | reverse complement strand
AATAGAAAAGAGGAGGAAAATTCGTGGACAAAGGAGTTCAAATATTCACCCATAATTTTGAATTAGGATGTTAAATTCACCAGGAATCAAAAGAAAGGATTCTGATACACTTATGGAACAAAATGTGCATAGTATTTATGGTTTTCATAAATTATTTAGTCTAAAAAATCTTGTTTCTTGCACATTTTGCAGATTTAACAACAATTTGATCTATACAAGATCAACAAATAGATAAGAAGTATGGAAGATGCAGAAAGAACCTATTGTTGATGATTGCAACTATGTGAGACATTCTCCATCTTACAAACCTGAGAGAAATCCCCTGAGAGGCGTGTGTGGTTCCTTTTTGAGACAGAGCTGGAACGTAGAGATGACCTCCTCCTTATAGAGAGTTGAGAATAACTCCAGATGATTCTCCTATGTAACGCAGTGAGAAAGGAGATCTGTTGAGTTGGACGTGCATGTGGTTGACCACAAAGTGAACGTGTGAAATCCCAAAGTGTTGGGTGCATCGTCATGAGAACATAAATGAAGATGATGTATTAGCCTCCTCTAAGAAGAAAAGTTGATGAGAAACTCCAGATGACTCTCTTGTGTAATGCAGTTGGAAAGAAGATATGTTGAGTGGACGTGCCTATGGATGAGCATAGGTGAACGTGATCCTAGTGGCTGAGCACTAGTGAAGAATTGGTTCTTCTATTTAATGTAGTGAGACAGAGATATGGAAATCCCTATGGATTTGCCCCTTGTTAGCACTCTCTAATTTCTCAACCTGAAGGAGAAATTGATAGAGGTAACCACAAACCACTTGGAGTCCTGGATCTAGCCCTCCAAGACTCAGAGAGGGCTCTCTCTGTCTGATATAGATTTATTTGAAGGGGATGTTAGGCTAGTTATAAGAGTACAAGGCTTTAATTGTGAGAAATGGAGTAAGGACTGAGAAGGGAGACCATTGGGCAATGGAGTCACCACAACAAACTATTCAAATCCTTTTCTATAAGATGAAACTACAGGTCTAGGTAGCTAAAACACTGGATCTTCGGGCTTTGAATGGAAAGTAGAATAATAGATATGAAACAAATCAATATTCAAATGGGAAGCAATTAAGAATTCCCCACCTGTCTATCAGAGGAAAACATTTAAATTATCCAAAGTCAAGAAACAGAGTGTATATTCCAACGAATTATGTTCTTCTTTTCTCTATGGAATAATTCATAAAGAAAAGTAATTGTGGAAACATGGAAAATAGTTGCATAAAGAAATTACACATCACCAAGGTGTTTAACACAAGAATCTTGCAGTTTTTTATTGCTTGGAGATCAAGAACATGCTCACTGTGAGCTTACATCCCACCACTGGTACTGCTGCTTTTCTAATCCTACTCTCTCTTACTATATTATAAACATATATATAAATAATTAATACAATCCTTAGGCTTAGGAGATCAAATTCAATCATCCTGGTCGAAAATAGCAAGTAAATCGCTAAAAGATTTGAATTGAAATCTGGGCCGAATCTGCTGAGAATAGGGGTACACTCAAACATTTGTTTCTCCTCAATGGTGACACATGTGTATAAACTGAAATAAGTTATGGTATATGAGTTTTTCCGGAGTAAAAACCTTCTTCGGTTTCTCCAATTTCATCTCTAGCTCGTCGAAACAACTCTCGCAAAATCATGACTGAAACAAGAATACTGGAAATACAATGTGGCTCTGTGATGAACAATTTCTCCCTACAAATAACTATTGGATCAAGATAGAACTGACCCATTACTGGATATTCTGACTCAGTCAATTCAACCTTGTGACCAAGTGCCACACATGTGCTCTCTATGTCTTCAAACAACTCGGAGCATGTTTGTATTTGATCTGATGAGTTTTGTACTAATACTTCTACCGAACGAGACAATGGATCTGACTGTCTGGTCATATCTATATCATAACAACTCTTGAAATCATTACGAGTAAATGGAAATTGACTTTGAAAACACAAACCATCCAACATATCAGCTATTGGGTCATATAATGCTTTAGATGATTGTGGCATTGGCTCTACTAGCACCTCATGGTTTACATTGTTATTCTCAACCAGAATATGACTAAGATTCCCTCTCACAATCTGAAATGAACTAAAGCATAAGGTCAGGGAATCACAATGGATCAGTTCATCACTTGTCCCAGGCTCTGTGATTTCATCTGAGGTTTGACATTCAAAAGAACTCAAGGGCTGCACCTCTGGATCTGAAGCAGGTTCTATATCATCCTTGTTTTCCTCAATTGATGAATTAGAACATTCCTCATCTTTTCTATTTACCATCTTCTTGCAATGTTCTCTCAGGAGTGAGGCAAAACATGGGGAAGCCATTTTTCATTCATTGGAAAACTTTTTGTATTTTCCTCTTTGCAATCTTGCTTAATATGCAGAGTTTGATTGCCCTTTTTGTATTGTGATAACTGGGCATCTTCTTCCCATGAATATAATGTTGGTTTCTTTGGAAAATTAACCTTAATCTCATCCATATAATTCTCGTCCTGATGATCATATCCGGGAAGATCATCTACATATGCAAGGTCATCAAACATGCACATCATCTCAGGATATTTTTCCACCACCATTTGATTTTGAGCTTTGTCTTTGGCTATGTTGTGGATTGAATACATGAAGTAATCATCTGGTAGATCAAAATACTGAGGCTGAGTTGGAAAAATCTTGGGGACATTGATCTTTGTCCTTTCTGGCACTAATGAAACATAAGGTCTTTGAACAACCAATTCCTCTTTCCTACTAATATTATGCATCACTTCATTGACTATATTGGTCAGAATATCTAGTTTCATTTTTGAAGATATCAGATGTTCCTTTTCTATTCTGTCTTTCATCAATGATTTGAATTTTTCCTTTTTGTTCAGCAGGTTAGCTTCCACATCCACTACAACGTTTTTCATTTCTTCAAGGTTTGAAATGTTCCGTTCTCTTAATTGAAATTCCATCTCTGGATCAAATGCATCTGGGTAATGCAAAAGGGCTAATCTCGGGGGTGGCCTTATATCAACAGGCATTGCATGATACACCTTATTGAAACTGGATGAAAAGTATTGTACTGTATCCCTTGGCTGTCTTTTTAAATGGTCATATTCTTCTAAGATAAGAAAAACATATCCCCTGATCACCCATCTATCCAGGAAATGTTTCACAAATTGATGAAAATTATCAATGCTTGTAGCTAGAATATTCTTAAACTAATTTTTAACTTTACCTTGCAATGATAGGGCAAAAATCCTGATACAGACATCATCTTCTTCCACCTCAAACAGATCAAGAAAATTCTTAATACTTTGGATGTGCTTTTCAGCAGTGATCTTCACATTTTCTCCATCAAACCTGGGCAAATTATTGTTGTAATTGACAGGGAGGTCATGGAGAATAGAAGGTAAAACCAAAGGCTTGTATCTGTCTAGGAATTTTACAGGTATAGGAGGTAAAGCAGGGGGCTTATAACCATCTAGATATTTAGCAAGAGCAAGAGATAAAACATGAGGCTCATGTCTCATTGGGCTTTCTACATGTGTATCTGGGATGTGCATAGGTGTATGAGTATGTACATGATCTACAACTTGGGGCTTAATCTCTTGAGGCTCATCAATTTGCAAATGATCAATGTAAACTTCAGAAATGTACTCTTGACCAGGATCAAAATAAGATATAACATAATTACAGATAAAACCAAAAATGTCTTGAATACAATTTGAGCTTGAATACCTGATCCTTCCAGATTGCTTGGTCATGTTTTAGGTTCTTCCTCCAGTGGAGTCTTCGAATTGGAACTGAACGGGAGTTGATTGGAGTCGCCAGGTGAATGATTTCAGCCTTCTTGTGTCTGATCATTGTCCACCATCAGTAATCAAATATGGAACCTGTTATGCTTTCTGAGGAACTTTCCCAGTAGAGTCGCCATTATGTTAGCACTCTGTAATTTCTTAGGCTGAAGGAGAAATTGACAGAGGTAACCACAAACCACTTGAAGTCCTAGATATAGCCCTCCAAGACTCAGAGAGGGCTCTCTCTGTCTGATATATAGATTTATTTGAAGGGGATATTAGGCTAGTTATAAGAGTACAGGGCTTTAATTGTGAGAAATGGAGTAAGGACCGAGAAGGGAGACCATTGGGCAATGGAGTCACCACAACAAACTATTCAAATCATTTTCTGTAACATGAAACTATAGGGCTAGGTAGATAAAACACTAGATCTTCGGGCTTTGAATAGAAATCAGAATAAGATATATGAAACAAATCAATATTCAGATGGGAAGCAGTTAAGAATTCCCCACCTGTCTATCAGAGGAAAACATTTAAATTATCCAAAGTCAAGAAACAGAGCGTATATTCCAACGAATTTTGTTCTTCTTTTCTCTATGTAATAATTCAGA
This sequence comes from Picea mariana, assembly GCA_032191745.1. Classification (NCBI taxonomy): domain Eukaryota; kingdom Viridiplantae; phylum Streptophyta; class Pinopsida; order Pinales; family Pinaceae; genus Picea; species Picea mariana. Next base: position 23,310 of record JASDQU010682565.1, on the reverse strand, counting down.
AAGAAAATTAATTCTGGAAATAGGGAAAATAGTTACATAAAGAAATTACACATCACCAGGGTTTTTAACACAAGAATCCTGGAGTTTTTTATTGCTTGGAGATCAAGAACATGCTCACTGTGAGGTTACATCCTAGCATTGGTACTGCTTCTTTTCTAATCCTACTCTCTCTTACTCTATTATAAACATAGATATAAATAAAAAAATACAATCCTTAGGCTCAGGAGATCAAATTCAATCATCCTGGCCAAAAATAGCAAGTAAATCCCTAAAAGATCTGAACTGAAATCTTGGCTGAATCTGCTGAGAATAGGGGTACACTCAAACATTTTTTTCTCCTCAACGATGACACCTGTGTATAAAATAAAAGATATTATGGTATATGAGTTTGTCCGGAGTAAAAACCTCCTTCGGTTTATCCAATTTCATCTCCAGCTCGTCGAAACAACTCCCACAAAATCATGACTGAAACGGGAAAAAATGGAAGCCATGAAAAATAGGGATCAAAGATGGCTTTGATTCTCCCATCTGCTGACACCTGTTTAAATTCTGGGAGAGTGTTTTGTTCTTCAACCCATTCTGAACAAAAACCTCTCTCGGATTTTGAAAATTCATCCCTGTTTGGCAGGAATCACTCTCGGAAACAGACTAGTCAAACTGGCGAAAAAAAACGATTTTAATTTTTTGGGAGGGCGGTTTTGTAGGGGTAAAGTGGTAAATCAGACCCCCCCTGAGGTGGTAAATGGTATTGGGAGGGGGGGGGGTGTGGTCCAATTTCACCATATGGTGACACCCATCCTTGAGTAAACCTATTACTTGAACCCCCCTTGTGTTTGAGTGACATAAGAGGGGGTGGTCTGAGTTACATGAAAACAATTGTGGGTAAAAAACTTAGGATAGTTTAGTTTTTTATATTTTTTTTTTGTAATTTTTGTTTTTCGTTTTGTTTTTTATTTTTGTTTTTTAATTTTGTTTTGTTTTCTAATATATGTATTATGTTTTACTTTATTTACTTTTTAATAGATGTTTATATTATTGTTTTATTTTTTAATTTGTTTTTAATTTATATGTTTTATATTTTATTTTGTTACTCAACTTATTATATGTATTATTTTATTTTATTATTATACTAACCTAGCTACACTTAATTTAATTACTAAAATTATTAACCTATTTACTAACTTAAACAAACTAACTTAATTACTAATTATAAATAAATAATCTAATTATTTATTTATTATTAATTATCTTATTAAAATAATCTAGTTAATATTTTTTATCCTAAGTTTGTTTATGCAAGGATAAATGGTGGGCGATATGTAGCCAATGGGATAAATGGACGAGGGAGTGAGTAGCGCAGAGGTGGATGAAGGATGCAGCAGGGTGATGAAGGATCAGGTGAAATGGATGGAGGGGGGAAAAGAATTAACCGAGCTCAGTAAGCCAGATGTCTTCATCACGGGAGCAACGCTAAATAAGAAGCTGAAGAATCAAGTTACCTGTGATGATAGGACCCCAACACCCCTAGTGGATGAGCACTAGTGGGTGTACAATATCCCTTTCTATATTGTTCAAGAGTCAGACCTGCCTGTAACCCTAATTGTAATGTAAAGGGTACAAGTCGGCCCCACCTTAATGTGATTAATAATTAATGTAAAAGATAATTAATATAGCTAATATTAATTATATTGTGAGTTAGTGAGGTCATCCCTGTTGTGCCAATAGAAACTTATGTTGACAGGTTTAGTCTAGTATAAGTAAATGTAAATTCCCCATTGAGGAATCATATCTTGTGTGTGAGTTTGGAAATTTCAGCAAGTACACCTTTTTGGGAAATGTGTGCAGCTCTCTTGGGCGCTAGTCTTCTAGGGTTTAAGAACCCTCTTGTGTGCTATTTTTTCTTGGTGGTGAAAGTATTTCTCTTGAAAAATATATCAAGGGATTTGGTTGGGTTTTCTTCCCTTGTTGAGAAGGGTTTCCCAAGATACTTCTTGTGTTCTTGTGCATGGTGCTTCTTCTTGTGATCTTGCTTGCTGCAACATTAATGGTTATCAAATGATAAAATGGAATGAACTTCATGCTTAACCATTATTTTGAAAAATAAACATGGTATCAGAGCATAGGTCTTGAAGCACTCATTGCACAAGAAAATTTCAGTCATCCTCTTTCTCTTTTGAAAAACCGTACGACCTTCCCAGTGTTTCCATAAGTTTCGTATGACCTACCTCTTTGAGGAGTTTCAACACTTGTCACTTGGACGTTGGGGATTAGAAGTACATAAGAGTGTATGGCCTCCTTTAGCACACCTCCAACAAGCTTCAGATTGCATTTCCGAGCATTTTGACTTTTTGGCCCTAGGGTTTCTAGGGTTTCGCTAATTTCTGCAGAAATTTCAGTATTAGGGTTTCTGCAACTCATTGAAGGAGCTCTTCATTTCACCAATGTTCTCCCACGTTTCAAAGGATTATTGTTGGCAGCCATAAGTCCAACAAAAACCTTAAAAGTGCTAGCCTAGCCTAGCCATTAGGTTTTCTAGCCCAGTTGACAAAGGGTTGTGAAGAATCTAAAATTATGATGAACAAAACTATGATGGAAGTTAAGCTTGATGGATCAAGCAACTTCAAGTTTCCCGAAGAGAAGAATTCAAAGGAAGACTTATTGTGGGTGATACAAAAAGGTGTCACTGTGACATACCTCCTTCATGAATATGTCAAGAGGAAAAAGATCAACCAGGAGCCATTGGAGAAATCATATCAGCACCCTCAGGTATTCACTTGTATATATATTATTTGTATCATTATCATGAGGGAAATTGCAGGAGGAAGGAACCTTTTCCTAAATTCATGGATCGAGAGGGATCTCAATACATTAAGAGGAACAACACACTCAAAGTGAAGACTCCAGGTTTGATTGTTGTAATTGTCATTCCTCTAACCTATAGTTCTAAAGTTTGCTACATTACAAGTAGGTGTTGTAGCTGTGACAACAATCCTTAAATTGTTTTAATTCTAGAGATGCACTCATTATTCTCCTTTAGGAGATATTCTTGTTTTGGTTCCTCTTGTTTTCTTGTTCCAAATAGGTTAACAACAAAGGAAGATGTTTATCCTTCAGAGGGAGCCACTTGACTCATAGGGAGTCAAAACTATTTGAGAAAGAGGAAGAATAAAACCATCATTGGGGAAACCAATGCAATAATACATGATCATAATCTTTCTATGATTCTATGGGCAGAGGCATGCATGACACTGTATATGTTCAGAACAAGAGTCTTCACCAGACTTTGAAAAACATAACTCCCGAAGAAGCCTTCACTGGAGTGAATCATGATATTGAACACTTCAAGATATTTGGGGGCCTAGTGTATTTTCATGTACCCAAAGAGAAGAAGTCCAAGCCAAACCCTTCAGGGATAAAGGATACCTTTATGGGATAAAAGTGAATCTTCGAATAAATTCTAGATCGACATCCCTGGTCAGAGACAGATTGAGACAAGAAAAGATGTTGTCCTTGAAGAAGAGATGGCTTTTCAAAGATCTAGATAATCTTAGATGGAGATTGACAGTGAGACAATGCCTTCTCCCCCTTCAGCAGTTCAGAGGGAGACAAACACTATTCCAACTAATCTAATTGCTCAAGTTTATATGTTCATAGACATTGCAGTAGGGAATAAAAGGTCTGCCTAGGCTCACTCTGCAGGAGGCAGAGAAACATACAAGCCTCTCAAGGAACATCCATAGAGAACAAAGAGATTTTTCGAGCTACTCTTCAGTCATGAGCCACATCATTGATTCTGGGCCTTCTTGTCATAGAGAAGCAACAAGAGAACAGGTATGGCAAGATGCCATAACATAAGAATACCAGTATATATTAAAATAATGATGTATAATATATTGTTCATAGACCAAAAGGAAAGTCTATGATGACTTCCAAGTGGATCTATAAGATCAAGCATGCAGCTGATAGAAGTGTCGAGAAATACAAAGCGATATCTATAGCCAGAGGTTTCTCACAAACATAGGGAGTTGTATATGATGAGATACTTGATCCAATAAACCCAATAGACTTCCATCTGTATTACCATCCATGAGTTGGAAACTATATCAGATGGATGGATTCCTGATGAGTTTGGGTTTCAGCAAGAGTGTTGTTGATCCAAACCTATATTATTACAGTGTTGGTGATGAGAGCATGATTTTGATGAATTTCTCAGAAAGCCTTGTTGGTAGATACAAGCAATCCTTGAATTCTAATTTTGAGATGAAGAATATGAGTATGATGCACCACTTCTTGGGACAAGAAGTATGATAGAGGACCGATGAGAGTTTTCTTAAGTCAAGGAAAACATACAACATGAATATTAAAAGAAGTTCAGTATGATAGAATGCAAAACCACCATGATGGATTTGAAGAAAATGATGATGATTCAGATGAGATTGATCCACAACTGATTGGATCATTGATGTATTTGGTTAACACCAGACCTAATTCATGCTTCCAGTGAATGTACTTAGTCAATCCATGAGTCAGCCGAGACAAACTCACTGGATAGCACTAAAGTATGTATTGAGATATATATACGAGGCACAGTTGGATATGGCCTGAGATATGCCTCCAGTGCGAACTTGAGTTTGCAGGATATGTCAATACAGATTGAGCAGAGAGTACAGTGGACTGGAAAAGCACATTCTATTGTTATCTTACTGTGAAGTTTTTCATGATTTCTTGATGTAGCAGGAAACAAAACTCTGTGGCCTTGAGTACCACATAAGGAGAGTATATAGCATCGAGTGTGCAAATCCATATGGATTTGCAAGCTTCTGGCATATTTACTTGACCATGAGATGGATCCTATGATGATAACCAAGAGCCATGTGTAAAGAACCTTGAGAATCCAATGTTTCCTGATGGATCGAAACACGATGAGATGAAATATCCTTATATCAGAGATATGATGCAGAGAAAAATCGTACACATGCAGTACCTTCCTACACATGAGCAGATTGCAAACATCTTCACCAAACTAACTTGGTGAAGAATTATCACTAGTTGAGAGGGAGTGTTTATGACTCCAGCCAAGACAAAGTTCAAAGTACATCAATGTGAGACTTAGCATGATGAAGAATGCCTCCCTAGCTGAGAGGGAGTGTTGATGATTGCATCTATGTGAGACATTCTCCAACTTACAAACCTGAGAGATGTTAATCATTGCAGCTATGTGAGACATTCTCTAGCTTACAAACCTGAGAGAAATCCCCTGAGAGGGGTGTGTGGTTCCTATCTGAGACAGAGCTGGAACATAGAGACAACCTCATCCTTACAGAGAGTTGAGAAGAACTCCAGATGATTCTCTTGTGTAACACAGTGAGAAAGGAGATCTACTAAGTAAGACGTGCTTGTGGCTGAGCACAAGGTGAACGTGTGAAATCCCAAAGTGTTGGGTGCATCGTCATGAGAACATAAATGAAGATAATGTATTAGCATCCTCTAAGCATAAGAATTGATGAGAAACTCCAGATGACTCACATGTGTAATGCAGTGGGAAAGGAGATATGTTGAGTGGACATGCCTATGGATGAGCACAAGTGAACGTGATCCTAGTGGCTAAGCACTAGTGAAGAAGTGGTTCTTCTATGTAATGTAGTGAGCCAGAGATATGTACATCCCTATGGATGTACCCCTAGTGGATGAGCACTAGTGGGTGTACAAGATCCCTTGCTATATTGTTCAAGAGTCAGACCTGCTTGTAACCCTAATTGTACTGTAAAGGGTACAGGTTCGCCCCACCTTAATGTGATTAATAATTAATGTAAAAGATAATTAATCTAGTTAATATTAATTATACTGTGAACTAGTGAGGTCGGCTATGTTGTGCCAATAGACACTTATGTTTACATGTCTAGTCTAGTATAAGTAAAGGTAAATTCCCCATTGAGGAATCATATCTTGTGTGTGAGTTTGGAAATTTCAGCAAGTACACCTTCTTGGGAAAAGTGCACACCTCCTTTGGGCGTTAGTCCTATAGGTTTTAAGTACCCTCTTGCATGATAGTTTTTCTTGGTGGTGAAGGTCTTTCTCTTGAAGAATATAGCAAAGGATTTGGCTGGGCTTTCTTCCCTTGTTGAGAAGGGTTTCCCACGATACTTATTGTGTTCTTGTGCATGATGTTTCTTCTTGTGATCTTGTTTGTTGTAACATTAATGGTTATCAAATGCTAAAATGGAATGAAATTCATGCTTAACCATTCTTATTGAAAAATCAACACCTACAGCCATGAAGATGAGGTCAGAAGAATGTATGACAATAAGGGTGATGAGGGTAAAGATTAAAATGGACATGAAGAATCCAAGGAAGAAAGCATGAATTTGGTGAAGACCATAAAAAGTTTGCAAAAGGATGTCCAAAGTTATAAAGCTAATAATGATAGGATTATGAAAGCCAAGGAGGAACAAGATGGATTCAACATCAATTTGCTACAAAGCTTGGAAAAAATTCAGAAAAATATGGATAAGGAGACCGAGTCAAGAAAATCGAGGAGACATATGTCTCATGATGATATAATAAAAATAAGAAGTGTCGACATTCATCACCATCACTCTCCAAGACATTCAGTTGGGAGAGCACATTGTAGTTCAAGCCCATCTCCTATTAGGAAGCATAAGAGGAGGTTTGGGGTGGATGATCTATAAGGAGAAATGATTAAGATTACGCCTCCTACTTTTGATGGTGATCACAAGAAGGATGAGGATGCAAATACTTGGATGTTGGGCTTGAGGAAGTACTTTCAGTTACATAATTACTCTTCACACGAAGAAGGGAGAATTTCCATCTACTAGCTCAAGGGAAAAGCATCAATGTGGTGGGACTAGTTTTTTCAAGTACAACACATTGAAGAGAGAAAGGTTACTCGGAGGGAGTTTATGAGGTATTTTCAAACGAAATACTTAACCAAATGTTACTATGATAGGAAATTGAAGGATTTCTTTTAACCTTAGCTTGGAAGTATGACCATAGATGAGTATGAGAGGAGATTTTTAGAGCTAATGAAGTATGTTTCTTTCATAAAAGATGAATAGGTCGATATTCATAGGTACTTGAGTGGGCTTCCATCATTTATAAATGATAATTTACAATATGATGATCCCAAGACATTGGAGAAAACTATAAGGAGAGTCAAGTGTCTCTATCATTAGCATAGAGGAAGACCCACTTACCAAAATCCTTGGGAAGACAAGAAGAAAGGAAAGATGGAGTAGAGGAAGAGGGTGACCAAGCCACCATTATTTAGAAATAAGTTTTAGGGACAACCAACTCCCAAGGAGCCCATAATGATAGAGGTAACAGGGAAAAGACCGAGATAGAAACCAATGAAATGTTGTGGTTGTGAGGGAGACCATATGTACAGAGATTGACCTCATAGAGGTGAGAAAGTGAGGTATGTTCACAATGTACAACACATTGATACAATTAAGGACATGGGCAGAAATGTACCTAGGATCTACACAACCTTGGATAATAAGAAAGCTAAGTTTCAGTCACAAATGATTGAAGTGGAAGGTAAGATCAAAAACCAACCCATTGTTATTTTAATTGATTCGGGAGCTAGTGATAGTTATCCAGATCCTAAGATGGTGGAAAGATTTCAAATGCAAAAAATCAAGCTTAGGAAACCTTTTTTGGTACAACTAGCTACAGGAGAAAAAAGGAAAATTAATGAGATGGTTAAGACATGTCCAATGGACATGAATGGACTGAGCACAAAAGTAGATTTAAATATTATACCTTTGGGCTCATATGATTTCCTAATTGGTATGGATTGGTTGGACATGCATCAAGTTGTCCTAGACTGTTATAATAAAGATTTTACTTGTTTGGATGAAGAAGGGAACTTGAAAACTATACAGGGTATTCCAAGGGATATAACTATTAGAGAAGTTTCATCCTTGCAGCTGAAGAAAAGCTTCAGGAAAGGATGTCAAGCCTTTTCAACGCATATGGAAGATGAACCTAAGGATAAAGTGTCAAATATTGAAGATTATGCAGTCCTAAAGGAGCTTGAAGATGTATTTAGAGAAATACTGAGGTTTCCACCCAAGAGAGGTATTGATTTCTCTATAAATCTAATGCCTAGAGAATCCCCAATATCCAAGACTCCTTATAGGATGAGTACACTAGAACTGAAATAATTGCAAATGCAACTTGATAAAATTTTGAAAAAGAGTATATACGTCCAAGTGTGTCACCTTGGGGTGCCCTAGTATTATTTGTGAAGACAAATGATGGAATGTTGAGACTTTGCATTGACTTCAAGTAGCTGAATAAAGTAACAATGAAGAACAAGTATCCTTTTCCAAGGATAGATGATCTCTTTGACCAACTGAAAGATGAAAAAATATTCTCTAA
>JASDQU010682564.1:19581-45957 GCA_032191745.1 Picea mariana | reverse complement strand
TTGTCTAACAAAAGCTTTCAGTGACTTCAACTGCCTCTCCATCATCCACATCGACCTTGTGTGTACTGGTCCACATAATTCAATCTCCTCAACTTGGTGTATGAGGTAGTGTTCTTGTGCATTGAAAAATGTTGGAGGTAGATATTGTTGCATTTGACACATTAGTTGAGGAATTTCTCTCTTCCAATACCTTATATCTTCTTTATGGATTTCTTTTGATTATAGCCACCTACAAATGTCAATGCAATAAAAAAATATCAAGGCATATATTGTTTTGCATACATAAGAAGTACATTTTTCTTATAAAACAATACTTACCTCATGTATTTTCCAAGTACATAAATAATTTGTTTTATGTTGTTGTCAAAGTCATTTGGGAGAGATAAAGGTAGAACATACTGTAACAAAAAACAAATAATTATCATTTGTTTCCAAAAAATGCATACCAATAAGAAAATATATTATAACCTACTAATTAACTTAATGAATGTATGCCAGTCATGTGTTTTAACCCCGCCAAAATCACCTTTTTTAGTTAAGATATTTTGTATGTTCGACGAAAACCCCGTCGGAAACCTCATTTTTCGAATGACCTCCTTTAAAATATTGCTTTGTTGCTTCGTCAATAACCAAGGAAGACTAGTATTTTGTTCACAACCATCGCAATTAGAATTAATAATAACACTTTGCAAGGCGTGATTAGCTTCTCGGATGTCACAACAAATCTTTCCAATTCTCTCTTTGTCAGTCCTTCCATCTAATATTCTCCATAACAATTCTGTTATGTTCTTCCTGATATGCATTGTATCAAACAAATGAACTATTTGTAGGTGCTCATAGTATGGCAATCTACTGAATTGGATCGGGTAACTTTTCATTCCTCGTGGAAGCCCATTCGTGCCTTAACAACATTCATGAAACATCAACAAATTGAAATTAACACTAATTAATGGGACAAAATGAAATTAATACTAATGAAATAAACCAAAGATTTATATAATAGGTCATACATAAATACTTTGCGTACCTTCATGATTTCTAATATATTCCAACTTCCATAGGCTAGGTGTCATTCTTCGTGGTTTTTTCCATTTTCTTCTTTACCATTGAACTTTGCTTTGTCTGTAGTTCGATAACTATGGTTCTTAGGCAGAAAGTGCCTATACTCATCAAACACTTCCTTTTCTAAACTCCTTGAATGATGATATTTTATCCTAGGACCACAAACTGGGCATGCAAATTTACCCTTTGTTTGAAGACCTACAAGATATATGAATAAATGTATCGTCAAATTAGAGTTACAATTTAAAATAATGCATGATTTTTTCATAAGCGATATATAATATTAAATCACAAAAATAAAGTAACAATATAACACAAAAATGTGTTAACCTGGGAGCATCATGAATTGTCCATGATAGTATTCCATGGAATTGAAATCGTCTTTGCCCTATTGGTCTAGAGATGTCATACATAGTGACGCCAACCCATAACTTCAAAAACTCATCGATGAGAGGCTCAATATATACATTCATATCTTTAACCTAGTACCTACCTGATTGGTTCAACCTAATGCATGATTAATTATACTTATCTAGATGTCGTGATATATAAAAGAAATAATTACCATGCACAAAACAAAGAAATGAAATATTTTGTCATGCTTTAAAGCAAATAAAAGATAATTAAATACCTAGAACAATCATTTCCAACATTGTGTGCTCTCTCTTGATCGAAATCCAAGGAGGAAGGTTATTGTTTATAACAAAAACAGGCCACACTAAGTACGTAGAATGAAGCTCTCCAAATGGATTGACACCATCAGCTACCAACGAAAGTCTAACATTACAAGGTTCTTCTTTAAAAATTGGCCACTTTTCTTCGATGTAGTTCAATGCAGAACCATCTGTAGGCATTCGAAGAACGTCATCTCGACTTCTGTTCTTTGCATGGAAATCCATAAACTGTGCTATACTTTGGCACCTAAACAACCGCTGGAAACGTGGAATTATTGGAATATAATGAAGAACTTTGAGAGACACCTTCTTTGATGCTTTATTGGTTTGATATCTACTTATTTGACATTGTGGGAATTCATTTTATAATTCATATTGTCCATAATATATGATATGATCATTAGGACATGCATCAATATCCTGATAGTCCATTCCAATTTCTTTCATAATCACAAATATTTCACGATATGTGCGTGGAAAAATATTTGATGTCGGTAATACAACATCACCTAACAATCTACAAAATTCTAAACAATAAGTCAATGTAAACAATATTGATCATCAATATATCATCCAATATACTAATTTACAAATTAGAAAACAATAGCAATATAGGAAAAAATTGAACGTTTTAAGTATTTGTGAACATGCAAGCATAAATAATTAACAAATTAAATACCTTAGTATCTGTGTGAGACATGTGTTTGATAAACCATTCAAAACCTTTAGGTTCACCAACAACAATATAGAAGATAAAATATTTGTTGTTGAGCCTTCATAAATAGGTTGACGTGACTTCTCGAGTAGAGGATCAACAATCATGACTATCATCCTGGTTGTCCTCATCCATTGGAGCAAATGTGACTTGGAACAATCTATGTATCTCATCTTCCTAATTTGAATCACTAATGTTATCTCCATCCATATCATCATTAATAACTTGATTAACAACTTTAATATTCTAATCTCAAAGTTCATCTCCATGTAAAGTAGTATTTCTGCTAGTACTTGGCAAATAACTCTCTGGAGGTCGACACTTTGGGGGAATCATATACATATTTAAAAACAACATAGAAAAGTCAGTGTGTATAGAAAATATAAAAATCTTGATAAGAAATATTACTAAAATTCATGACATACTAATTATTACAGAGAATACATTAAATATTGAATCCTCTTACCAAGGGACGATATTCATAACCCCCTTCGGCGTGCCCCTTCTCCCTACAATGTTTTTGGGTTGTTGTTATTAAAATTCTTCTATTTTGAAAGCGTCTGCAATCATAGCAAGGGAAATAACATTTTCCATCGCCCCTCGCCTCTAATTCTGCTCTTAACCAAGCAAGCTTCCTATCATTTTCGTTCATTATGACAAATCCTTGTCCTAACAAGTAATTGTCTTACCTACACCATACCAAACATTAAGTTGTCAATTTGTTATATTTTGGCTACTCCTTTCAATTATGATATGTTTATTTATAGTGACCTAAATCTTTATAATAAGGTCAACATCTTTATAATAAGGTGATCATATGTGTAGAGGATCAACATCATGATGACATATATAACATCTTTATAATAAGGTCATATGTTTACAAATGTTTTCTTTATATAATAACGACATATACACCTAACATAAGTTTAGGGTTAGTGTTTATTTATCTTATTAGTCCCTTCTAAAGCATGGAATATAGCAATCAATTACTATCATTTCATCGATTAGGGTTGAGTTTCAAGAGAAATTCCATATCTTTATCAATGAAAAGAGAGAGAGATTATAGCTACATTTGAAAGGAAAAAGATATGTGGATTCCATAAACCTAGAATATTATGGAATCCACATACCCTTTTCCATAGAATATACCAACTAGATACAAAAATCAAAGACTTGAAATATGGTACACGCATATTATATTGTCAAGGAAAAAAAAAGCTAAATGAAATTTGGACATTTGAAAAAAAAATTACAAGTTAATTGAGTACATCAATAAAAAATAACATACTAACCTTGCAAGTTCAAAATCCGAGCTATGTAGATCGAGAATTGGATTTGTTCAACCAGTGGGTGACGAAAAAAATAAACAACTCAAACAAAAGCTAAGAACAGTGTCGCAACTATAGCAATTGTGTCACAAAGTCTCTTAAAGTCACGTATATATAGATAAAATAGTCAACTAGCCGCTATCACCGACCAATGAGATAGGTAAAATTTTCATCACTATTTCCACGAAAGATTGTCTCTATAGCGATGAAAATCCCGACTAGGTTAACTTAATATTTTCGTCAATATTGCGACGAACATGCGTGGAAATATCCACGAAAATCCTGCCCTCTTTAAAAAAATGATGAAACTAGTGGAAGTGTGGAAAATTTTCGTGGAATAATCTGCCCATATGTAGTAGTGCACTTCTGGTGTGGAGTTCTCTCTCTCCCTGTGGCCATATACCACACTGGCTGTAGTTTTATAATACTGCTACACTTCCTGAGCTTTGTAACATGGTCAAGTAGTCTGTTGACACTCAGAAACATTCTGAGCTCTAAAATTAGTCCTCCAGACACAATTTCTTCTCAAAACCTCGGTCCAAAGACCACTTATCCAGCTCATCCAGGATCAATGTTGAAACTATGCTCTAATACCATACTGTATCATTTTCCCAGCCAGTGGGATGATGGCCGGGGGACGTTACACATAGCCAAAATCTTGTCCTGTTTCCTCTTTCCCAACCGGCACAAGAGATACCTGTCTGGTTAGAAAACCCTTATGGAGAAGAAGATTGCATTACACCCCTGTTAACACTTGAACAGGTAAATGGAATGCAAGAAAAATCAAATGAACAAGTCTTAAGTTTATTTTTGGCTTATACAAATTGTATTGAATATCCGAGGTCTTTTGCAGAGTTGTCACACATTTTCAGTTCCAAATTTCAACAAAATTGGCACCCTAATATCACTCAATTATATACTTTATCACCATCTCCCTCAGAGAAGGAAGAAAGTACTGAACTTGTTGAGATTAGCCCAGGAAAACCTTTGTATATCAACTCTAGTTTGGAACCAAAACAAAAGGCCCAAGTAATTGAAATACTCCAAAGACAATTTGATGCCATTGCATGCGATTATACAGAAATGAAAGGCATTCACCATAGTGGCTCGGTNCATGCCCACATAATATCTACACTAATGACCAAATCAGACCAGTTAGATAGTGACGCAACCCCGCTCTCACAATAGACGGTCGCTCCTCCAGGATCCTCTCTTCCCCTAACAGCCCGAAGAGTCAACGCTCTTCATCTCCTCTCGGGAGTTCTCCTACCCACAGTAATACTCCTTCAGCGATCTCCCCTTCGGATATCGGGAGATCGGACCTCGCAATATCGCGAGTCTTGCAACACTATCCCGTGCAATCAAACGCCGAGACTCCGAATCCTGATGGTCAACGGTCAACCTCGGATATCGCCGCTCTCGATGTTGAGTCTTTATACTTCAGATCCCCGAGTGCCGAAGTGCCGATACCATGTGTTATACTCCACCCAACCTCCGTGGACCCGTCACGACTTGGGACTTCGCTATCTCTCTGTGCTCCCTCTGACTTCGAAAATGCCGAAGTGCCAAACCTCGACTCCTCGGGATCTTATGCCATCTGTCCCTCCAGAAAACGGCATCTCTGATCAAATCGGGGAATCGCACTTCGCGATTTTGACGTGCATGTGATTCTTGCACTCGCCAACCCCGATTCGCCGATATGCGACGGCAAATGGTTCTTCCTGCCTCTGAGGGTCAACCTCCTCGCTCCTTCTCTCAGATCCAACGATCCACAGGACTTCGCGAGTATGCATGACGATTCAAGTCGTCGATTCTCTTCCTCTATAAAGGGATCTCCGCTCCACCACCTTCGTCTTGTGCGACCTCCACTAGGGTCGATTCCACAGCGAATCAAAGGAGCTATCCCCCCTGAACTTTTATCAACTCAGACTTGTCCAGGGATTTCCCACGCACTTTTCTCTCTCTTCAACCTTCACCCACTCTCCAAGTGTTGAAGTCTTCCGAGTCCTGTGTGCTCACGCCCGCAACATCTCCAACCTTCCCCTTCTCAGACTTGCTACTGAGACTCCATTTCGACCTGCACTCACCTGCATGGCTCGAACAACTCAATCCAACTCTGGACGAAGTGAGAACAAAGGTTCAACTACTTAGCCTCCTCGGCGCACTCTATGCGGAGGTATTCAACTGCACTTGATGCAGGAATCTCCTGGCCTAAGCAGAGAAACAATTGAAACTCATTCTCTCAGGTTTCGAACCTGATATGCAATCACATAAGCAGCATATAACAGATAAGCATAGAAAGAAGCAAACATGCACAAACACAACATCAGCAACACACAGAGATCAAACACGTCCATGGAATTGAATCAGGGCTCTTCCTATTAATTCAATAACTGTACATGGAGGTTTCTTCACAACTCTCTGCTCTGCTCTCTGCTTTCTCTCTATGCTAATGCTGAATGAATTGTTATGTTACAATGATACAAGGGAGGGTGTCTGTACTCCGTTTTCCCTCTCGAAAGCTAAAACTGTCTAATCTAAAGTTAATTCCCTATCTACCTGCATTAAAACTAAATAAATGCCTCAGCTACTTAAGGACGAGAGCTTATCCGCTCAAGGTCCGTTACAAATACAAAGTGCACTTCATCACATCAAAACATTAATGTTTGGCACAGCCATATTACAATGTTTCAAAATTGAATGCTGGCGTTGTCCAGCTGTTCCTTTTCCTCCTCGCGCTGGCTCGCTTGAAAGGGGAGCGATGCTCCTGCATCATACTCCTTGGCTCAAAGATTTCATGGGATCCTGTCCATGAGCTCCTGCACAGTGTGCCCATGCTTTTGTATAACTGCTTCTGTCTCCCAGCTAGCATCCTCCACTGGGTGATTCTTCCATTTGACCAGGTATTCAAAATACTGTTTCCTCCTGGTCTTCTTACCTTCTCTTTTATCCAGTATGCACTCCATCTCAGGATTCTGTGCAACAGGTAATTTCTTCCGCCACTCGACCACTGGTTCATTGGTTCCAGTGTCTGCTTCATCAGTCCGGTAGGGGTATAAATCGGAAATGTTGAAAATCGGAGATATCCCGGTGCCCTATGGCAACTCAAGCTCATATGCATTCTCATCGAATTTCCTCAGAATTCAGCATGGCCCGATCTTCTTCATCTTGAGCTTGTTATATGTCCCCCATGGGAACCTTTCCTTCCTCAAGTGTGCCAGAACCATGTCTCCAACTTCAAACTGAAGCTGTCTTCTTCTCTGATCGGCTCTGCGCTTGTACTCTTGATTCGTCTTCTGCAGTTGCTGCTTCACCTCTGTGTGAAGTTCTTTCATCGCCTCAGCGAACTCCTCAGCTCCCGCGCTGCTAGTCTCAGCCTGTTCTGGCTCCCTGAGCTCAGACACTCCCCTCGGCTGTGTCCCATATAAAATATGAAATGGTCTCTTACCTGTACTTCGATTCACTGAATCGTTGTATGCGAATTCTACCTGCGGTAGGATCTGATCCCAGCTGCTGTGATGCTCCGTCACCAGGCTTCTCAACAGATCCCCCAAGCTTCTGTTGACGACTTCAGTCTGCCCATCTGTCTGTGGATGGTAAGCAGAACTGAAAGCTAAGTCAGTCCCCAGCTTCTTCCATAGTGTCCTCCAGAAATGACCTATGAACTTGGTATCCCGATCCGAGATAATGCTTCTCGGCAATCCATGCAATCTTACAATCTCTTTAAAAAACAAATTTGCGATGTGGGTTGCATATCTCGTCTTATGACACGGGATAAAATGTGCCATCTTTGAGAACCTATCCACCACAACAAAGATGGAATCAACTCCTCGCTGTGTTCTCGGTAAACCCAACACAAATTCCATGCTAATGGCTTCCCATGGCCTCTCGGGTATGGGCAACGGCTGATATAAACCGTGTTCTGTCTTCTGCCCTTCACGTGTTGACATATCCTGCACCTGTCAACAAAACGCTTCACATCTGTACGCATGCCTGGCCAAAAATATGATTCGCTCAGCTTGGCGAATGTTTTTTCATGCCCGAAATGACCTACTAAGCCTCCGCTGTGCTTTTCCCTTACCAAATTCTCTCTCATAGAGCAATCTGGAATGCACAATTGATTGCCCCGAAACAACAATCCGTCTTGGATCAGGTAGTCTATCCACGAACTCCTATCCCTGAGAACTCGGTTCTCAGCTGCTTCGTATGCTTCCCCAAAATCAACATCACCTGCATACATATCCTTCAGATTCTCAAAACCCAAAGTCTTGACCCTGAATTCCTGCAGCAGCAAGCACTTCCTGCTCAAGGCATCAGCCACCTTGTTCACAGTCCCCGAAATGTGCTTGATCACGAACGTGAAATTTTACATGTATTCTACCCACTTTGCATGCTTCTGGTTCAACTTCTCCTGCTGACTCACAAATTGCAGTGCGTGATTATCACTGTACAACACAAATTCTTTGGGTATGAGATAATGCCTCCACTTTTTCAATGCTTGTATGATGGCATAGAATTCTTTATCATACGTGGAGTACTTCAATTTTGCATCATCCAGCTTCTCGCTGTAATATGCAACAGGTCTGTCATCCTGACTTAAGACCCCTCCAACAGCATACCCACTGGTGTCACACTTCACCTGGAAGGTCTTCTGAAAGTTAGGCAGCACTAACACTGGCTGCTCGGTTATCTTTCGCTTCAGCAGATTGAAGCTCCTTTCAGCCTCGGCCATCCACTAGAAAACTTTATGCCACTTCCTCACTGTGTCCATCATCACGACACTAATTTCACTGAAGTTTCGAATAAACTTCCTGTAGAAGCTTGCCAATCCATGGAAGCTCCTTACTTCAAAAACATTCCTCGGCGATGGCCAATTCCTGATCACATTTACCTTCTCAGGATCCATCCTTAACTCATTTTCCGATATCACAAAACCCAGATATATGAGTTCTATCTGCATGAACGAGCATTTTTTCAAGTTGATCAGCAGCTTCTCCTGCTGCAGTCTTCTCATCACTATGGCCAAATGTCTCAAGTGTTCTTCCCTGGTTTTACTGAAAATCAGTATATCATCCAGGTATACCACCACAAACTTGCCAATGAATTCACGTAGGACTTCATTCATCAGCCTCATAAAAGTGCTCGGTGCATTTGTCAAGCCAAACGGCATGACCAACCATTCGTACAAACCCTCGTTTGTTTTGAATGTTGTTTTCCATTCATCTCCCTCTCTCATTCGGATCTGATGGTATCCGCTCTTGAGATCAATCTTTGAAAAATAATTTACCCCACTTAGGAAATCCATCAAGTCGTCCATTCTCGGCAATGGAAACCTGTACCTGATGGTGATCTTATTGATCACCCTGGAGTCTGTACACATTCTCCAGCCTCCATCCTTCTTTGGGCTTAGTACCGTTGGAACGGCACATGGACTCAGACTCTCTCTCACCAGTCCCTTATCCTGCAGCTCCTTAACCTGCCTTTTGACTTCCTCATTCTCCTGAGGTGTCAACCTGTACGCTGCCTTATTCGGTAGGCTTGCTCTGGGTATGAGGTCAATGTGGTGACTCACACTCCTCATCGGTGGCAACGAACGAGGTAGTTCGTCCACGGTGATATCAGCGAACTCTCCCAGTAGTTGTTGAATCTCCTCTGGCAAGTCATCCACTCTCGTGCTTGTCAAGACAACTCTCGGCTTCCTGACAACAAAGAATTGTGGATCCTCATCTTTCTCCAGTGCTGTGATAAGCTCCTTCCCACTCATGAGAAGTATCGTGCTGCTAACTTCTGGTTTCGCTTCTTTATCCTTCATCGGCAGCAACGTATGGGTTTTCCCATCCTTCTCCAAGGTGTATGTGTTCATCCTCCCATCATGAACAACATGTCTGTCAAACTGCCATGGTCTTCCCAATAATACATGACAGACATCCATGGGAATGACATCACACGGGATTTCATCCATATATTCACCCATTTTAAAATTTACCAAGCACTGTTTTGTAACACGTACCTGGTGTCCTTTCTGCAACCACGTCACTTTGTAAGGACTTGGGTGTTTGCGCGTCTTCAGCTCCAATTTCTCCACCATATCGGTCGAAACGAGATTGTCTGTGCTCCCACTGTCCACTATGACCTTGCATTTCCAGCCCTGGGTCTTGCAAGTCATCCTGAACAGTTAGCATCTCTGAGTTGTGTCCTCTACTTCCTTCTCAAATTTCAAGAGAACTTTATGTACTGTCAGTGACTTCCCACTTCCAGTGTCTTCATCTTCGCTCTCAACATCACGCCTCTGCTGCGCCTCAGCGATGTGAGCTTTTCCTCTGTCCACCTTCCTTTCTAGACAGTTTACGGCTTTATGACCGTCTTTACCACACGTAAAACATGTGATAACTCCTCCTCGACCTCTGCCTCGTCCTCGGGTATGAGGAAAAGTGTTGGCATCAGCGTATCCTCCCTGCTAATCCTCCTGTTGTCTCCTCGGCTCAGCATTTTGTTGTCTCTGCTGTGAGGTTCCACCTCTCTCAGCTCTACCCTGAGGCCTCTTCCAATCCTCCTTGGGCTTCTCTGTTCTCTCCTGAACAACAGCTTTTCCTCATGGCTGGCTTCTGCCTCGCCCTCACTGACCTTGCTTGCGGGTCATCTTTTCTTCGGCTTTCAGAGCCATCTGATATGCATCCTCAACTGTGCGGATGGTCAGCATGCTCAGTTCATCCTGAATGTCATACTTGATACCATTAAGATACCTCGCTACCTTCTCGTCATCACTCTCCCGATGACCAGCTCGAATGTTGAGCCTGTAGAATTCCTCGGTGTATTCCTTCACCGTCATCAACTTCTGTCTCAGGTTCTGCATGCGCCTGAACAGTGTGATCTGGTAATCCCTCGGGATGAACTTCACCTTCAACTTGGCGATCATCTGATCCCAGCTTTTGATCTTCTGTTTACCTTTGGAATGTCTGTCCGCCTGCAGCTCGTCCCACCATAAGGCTGCATGTCCCTTCAGCTTCGTGACGGCATGCCTTACTTTCTTATCCTCTTCGATGTCCTTATAATCGAAGTAGGTATCGAGTGCTCGGATCCAATCCAGCAACTCCTGTGCGTTTAGACTCCCCTCATAAATCGGGATGTCCATCTTCGTCTTCGAGCTCATCCTCGAAATGGCTCTTATCAAACTCTCTGTCGAGGCATCTTCTGCTGAGACCTCCTCCTCAGCATGTCCATCTTCCTCCTCAATCTCAGGATCGCTGAACTCCCCTGTGTCGGCTTCACGCCTTTGGGTGGTCTCCATATCTTCGAGTCTCGCCCTGAGATCTTGTATTTGGCGTTCCATTTCTGGGTTGCCTGCTGGCCTACCCCTCCTTCGAGCATCCCTGTCCTCATGATCAGGTGACTTCCTTTCTCTTCTGGGTGGCATTATGTCTCTCCTCTCTGCTACCTGAACAAAGAGAATTCCAACTCGGCTCTGATACCACTCTTGACGCAACCCCGCTCTCATAGCAGATGGTCGCTCCTCCAGGATCCTCTCTTCCCCTAACGGCCTGAAGAGTCAACGCTCTTCAACTCCTCTCGGGAATTCTCCTACCCACAGTAATACTCCTTCAGTGATCTCCCCTTTGGATATGGGGATATCGGACCTCGCGATATCGCGAGTCTTGCAACACTATCCCATGCAATCAAACGCCGAGACTCCGAATCCCGATGGTCAACGGTCAACCTCGGATATCGCCGCTCTCGATGCTGAGTCTTTATACTTCATATCCCTAAGTGCCGAAGTGCCGAGACCACGTGTTATACTCCACCCAACCTCCGTGGACCCGTCACGACTCAAGACTTTGCTATCTCTCCGTGCTCCCTCTGACTTCGAAAACACCGAAGTGCCGAACCTCGAATCCTCGGGATCTTATGCCATCTGTCCCTCCAGAAAACGACGGCTCTGATCAAATCAGGGAATCGCACTTCGCGATTTCGACGTGCATGTGATTCTTGCACTCGCCAACCCCGATTCGTTGATATGCGATGGCAAATGGTTCTTCCTGCCTCTGAGGGTCAACCTCCTCGCTCCTTCTCTCAGATCCAACGATCCACGGGACTTCGCGAGTATGCACGACGATTCAAGTCGTCGATTCTCTTCCTCTATAAGGGGATCTTCGATCCACCACCTTCGTCCTGTGCGGCCTCCACTGGGGTCGATTCCACAGCGAATCAAAGGAGCTATCCCCCCTGAACTTTTATCAACTCAGACTTCTCCAGGGATTTCCCATGCACTTTGCTCGCTCTTCAACCTTCACCCACTCTCCAAGTGTTGAAGTCTTTTGAGTCCTGTGTGCTCACGCCCGCAAAAAATCCAACCTTCCCCTTCTCAGACTTGCTACTGAGACTCCAGTTCGGCCTGCACTCACCTGCACGGCTTGAACAACTCAATCCAACTCTGGACGAAGTGAGAACAAAGGTTCAACTACTTAGCCTCCTCGGCGCACTCTATGCGGAGGTATTCGACTGCACTCGATGCAGGAATCTCCTAGCCTAAGCAGAGAAACAATTGAAACTCATTCTCTTAGGTTTCGAACTTGATATGCAATCACATAAGCAACATATAACAGATAAGCATAGAAAAAAGCAAACATGCACAAACACAACATCAGCAACACACAGAGATCAAACACGTCCATGGAATTGAATCATGGCTCTTCCTATTAATTCAATAACTGTACATGGAGGTTTCTTCACAACTCTCTACTCTGCTCTCTGCTTGCTCTCTATGCTAATGTTGAATGAATTGTTATGTTACAATGATACAAGGGAGGGTGTCTGTACTCCGTTTTCCCTCTCGAAAGCTAAAACTGTCTAATCTACTGTTAATTCCCTATCTACCTACATTAAAACTAAATAAATGCCTCAGCTACTTAAGGATGAGAGCTTATCCTCTCAAGGTCCGTTACATATACAAAGTGTGCTTCATCACATCAAAACATTCATGTTTGGCGCAGCCATATTACAATGTTTCAAAATTGAATGCTGGCGTTGTCCAACTGTTCCTTTTCCTCCTCGCGCTGGCTCGCTTGAAAGGGGAGCGATGCTCCTGCATCAGATAGCCTCAGCGAAGGATGAATCCATCCCTTAAAGATATTGTAAAAGAGGAATTACAAAAACTCCTTCAAGACAATCTCATATACCCCATTTCAAATGGTCAATGGGTGTCTCCAATTGTCATAGTTCCCAAGAAAAATGGTAAGTGGAGAATATGTGTAGACTTCAAGGAGTTGAACAAAGCCACCCATAGGGATTATTTTCCCTTACCATTTATTGATCAGGTGTTGGATACCTTGTCGGGAAAGAAGTATTTCTCGTTCCTATATGGGTTTAATGGTTATAACCAAATACAAATACCACCCAAAGACCAGAAGAAGACCACTTTCACCTACCCATGGGGAACCTATGCTTATAGGGTTCTTTCTTTTGGAATTTGCAATGGCCCCAGTCACTTTTCAAAGGGCTATCCTAGCCATTTTCTCTGACTTGACCAATGATTGCATGGAATTCTACATGGATGACTTTACAGTCCATGGAAAAGACTTCCAGAAAGCTTTGACCAATCTAGAAAAAGTCTTGATTGGGTGTAAGGAAACTAATATTTCCCTAAGTAATGAAAAGTCAAAGATGATTCTCACTGAAGGTATTGTTTTGGGACATCACATCTCTAGTTCTGGAATGAAAGTTGATCTGACAAAGATTCATATTATCAAACAAATCAGAATACCTTCCTCACAAAAGGAAGTTTGTAGCTTTTTAGGGCATGCTGGCTACTATAGAAGATTCATTTTGAATTTTACAAGCCTAGCTACCCCTTTATTCAAGTTATTATCTAAAGAAACCAAATTTAAGTGGGATGATGAATGCCAAATATCTTTTGAGATTCTAAAACAGAAATTGTCAACTACCCCTATATTAAGAGGACCAAATTGGTCCCTTCCTTTTCATATCTGTACCAATGCCTCATACACATTCCTTGGGGAAGTTCTTGGACAAAGGGAAAATAAAATGCCTTATGCTATTTACTTTGTCAATAAAAATCTATCTCCAGCTGAAGTTAATTATACGGTCACAAAAAAAGAATTGCTAGTTGTGGCCCATGCTATCAATAAATTTAGACACTATATTATAGGATATCAAGATTTTGTACACACTGATCATTCATCCATCAAATTCTTAATGAACAAACCTTGAACAAATTTTAGAGTTACAAGATGGTTGTTATTATTACAAGAGTTCAATATCAACATTATTGATAGACCTGGTAAGGATAATCTTGTGGCTGATTTCTTATCTAGAATGATTCATCTGCAAGATAACGCACCAATAGAAGATAACTTTCTTGATGAAAATTTGCTTGCTATTTCTACATTCACTCCTTGGTATGCAGATGTAGCTAACTATCTTGTGATAGGGAATATGCGTTAGAAATTGTCTCCTAGAGAAAAATAGAAAGTAATTTAGCTAAGTGCAAACTACATGTGGCACAATGATTGTCTCTACAAAACAGGACCAGATTTGGTAATCAGAAGATGTGTAAGGGAAGATGAAATTCATGATATTTTTCAAGACTACCATGATGGTCCTTTTGGAGGACACTTCGCAGACAAGAGGACCGCTTATAAAGTTCTGCTATCTGGTTATTATTGACCTCATATTTTCCAAGATGCTAAAACCTATCTATCCAATTGTGATGAATTCCAACGAATGGGTAAGCCTACTGCACGAGACCAAATGCCACTTCAATCCCAAGTAGTCATTGAGCCTTTTGAGAAATGGGCATTATATTTTGTAGGGCCCATTAACCCTGCATCTAAAAAAAAAAGTACATACTTGTATGTACTAACTATGTGACTAAGTGGGTTGAAGCAAAAGCTTTACCAGCTGCAAGTGAATGATCAGTGGTAGATTTCCTTTTTAATGACATCTTTACTAGATTTGGTGTACCTCGAGAAATTGTGACTGATCAGGGAACTCAATTTACCTCTAATCTAGTCAAAGATGTTACAGAACAGTACCAAATAAAACACAGGAAATCCACACCCTACCATCCACAGGCAAATGGACAAGTAGAATCTACCAACAAAGTTATTGAGTTCATTCTTACCAAAATAGTACAACTACACCATAAGGACTGGGCTGACAAATTACTAGAAGCCTTATGGGCTTATAGAATCACCTGGAGGAATACAATAGAACATACACCATATGAGTTGGTGTATGGGAAGAAGGTACTTTTCCCCATAGAATTCCAAATCAAAACCTTCAGGACTGCAGTACAAGTTGGCATGAACTTGGATGAAGCCCAACAACAAAGACTCTTGCAGCTTAATGAGTTGGACGAAATTAGGCAGGAAGCACTTCAAAGAACCACCCTCATTCAAGAGCAGAGAACAAAATGGCATGACAAATATCTCAAAAAGAAAAGTTTTCAACAAGGAGATTGGGCCCTGTTGTATGACAGCAGATTCAAGAACTTCAAAGGTAAGTTAACTACTCGTTGGATGGGACCTTACGGAATTGACACTATCTATGACAATGGTTCAATCAAGATAAAGACAATTGACGAACAACAAACACCACTACTTGTGAATGGTCACCGGTTGAGAATTTATAACAAACCCCTATCAAAAGAGGAATTTTTGACTCGTATACTACAAAATTCAGATATGCAGGTGATCAGTAAGGAAGAATACCTTCCTACTGATCCACATTGATTGATTTATTTATTTTTAAAAACTTTTGTACATAGGTGTGGATTGTGTTTTGTTAATAAGATGAAGGTAACAAGGGATTCTTACCTCCTTTTGTTTTACTTTTGCATTTTATATTTGTAAGTATATTTATATAATTTATTTGATCCTTCAAGAACAAGATTACTGGAGTAGAACAGAGTATTGTTGATTCCTACAAACTAATGTTTAAAATTTTTGGTCCGGTACCAGCAGTCCTGTGCTGGTTCGGTACCAGAAGTTTGTTCTTATATAATACTACCAGGACACATCACCTAATTGACAAGGAATGCTATGCATATTTCAAAAGCTTATGTCAATTAATATGAAGTATGAAGCCATGCAACAACCACTTAAATTGTAACCAAGAAGCCAAATGCATCATGAAATGACAGCCCTTATGAAGCAATAATTTCTTTTGGTTCTATTGCTGACTAAAGGGAAGTATCTTTAATTTCTTTTGGTTCTTATGCTAAAATGGAAGAATTTTTAATTTCTTTTGGTTCTGTTGCTAGCTAAAAGGAGGAATTTTTAATTTCTTTTGGTTTTTTTGCTAGCTAAAAGGAAGTATTTTAATTTCTTTTGGTTCTGTTGCTTGACAAAGAAGACATAATATTTACCTATGATTGTGAAAAGAACCATGCTTAATCTTCTTTAAAGTCTAGAGGTTGCCTTTATCCAATATTTCAACATGATTAAAGGTATAAAAACTATATTAGCCTACAAGTAACTATCTCACCCTAACTAGACTTCAATAGTATTCATTGGATTGACTTATCTAAAGAGTAACATATGAGTATATGAACACTCGCTGTCATGGTCACACAAGGAAAACTTTTATGGAAGAGGATGTATCAGTACCCTAAGGTAACTTTAGGTCATTCTCTTATGGACAAACTCAGACAAAATTATACATATGGATCTAATGTGCAATACATAAGTTTATTTTTCCTTCAGACAAATATTTAAAGACATCCAAATAAGAGAATATACATTCCAACCCAATACCATCCCAGCGTGTAAGAAGGTTTTCAGACGAGCCTCCCCTGTCACCATGCAAAATCACTCTTTAATAAAAATCAAAATAGGTGGCTATGGACAAGAAGCCTATGATGGAAAAAGGGTTTAAAAGACTAACCCACCGGGATACTAAACAGGTCTGCTGGCAGTGGGTACCGATCTCTGGTATGACTAGGCAAACCCATCAGGGTACTGAACAGGCCTGTTGGAAATGGGGCATTCTGCCTGGGGAAGGGATGTCTATCACTAATTATCACAACTACCCCACCGGAGTACTGAACAGGCTTGCTAGAAGTGGGTTCTGGTTGAGAAATGTCTCATTTATACTTGTTTGATTGAAAAATTCACTATTTTCATCTAAAAAATGAACTCTACAAGCAAAGGTCACTATTGACATTTATGAGATACAAACTCCAGATTAACAGACAAGAAAATTACTACAAGCAAATGTCCATTTGAGAATTACCCTAAGTCAACTTTACCGGTTTGACATCTAAAGCCTACATTACCTAAGAAGGAAACTTCTTAAGAGTGGAGCCCTAACTAGGGAGTCTAATCTACTTATACTGTGAAATTTATCCATAACATCTAATGATAGTAAATCTCTGAAGCAAGTTAAGTTTGATCTGTTCTTCTGGCAAAAATATAAACACCTCCCTATCTTCACTGCTGAATGCTACCCTTGTCAATAAGTCATCAAAAGAAAGGCAATTTCAAAATTGTTATGCATGTGATCATATGCTAGGTGATAAATGTACTTTTTGAATTTGATTTGGTTTCTTTTTGTCTTATCATTTTTTTCATTATGATACAGGATGTTAGATCTTATTGCATAAAGATATGCAACATCCTCGACATGGGGAGGGTCAAAGAGCTCTTTTCAAAACTCTTTTTTAGACTCACATCTCATCCTGAGAAACCAACAGGTTCACCCTACAACACTATAGAACCAGACACAAAATAAGACAAGCACAGAATAAAGAAGTCTCATGAAGTACAGGAAATTCTAGTACTAATCTTCTAGAAAACTCCAAACTAAAAAGATGAACTCTGACAATCTGCAAGCTTCAAATACAAAGGCAGTCACATATGCTATGGGTATTGATTATACAATGGTAAAAACAAAGGTAACATGGTATTATTTATTTTCCTTTGCTTATAAAACTACAAGAGGTATGAAAACGTATACTAGATCTTATGACCTTAATATTAAAACCATGCACCTAACTATCACTTCCCTCATACCCATATGCCTAACCTTAATCAATCCTCTCATCATATAAGTGCTTGAAAATGATTGAAGGAAAAATCACATCAAAAGTGTGAATATGGAGCATGTCTAGTAATGATGAGCCATGAACGTGCTTTGTCCTTAAGCAATCACGAACATATCTCGTGTCATGAGCCACGATTCAACATCAAATTCACCGCTCAGAAGTACAATCACCTATCCCAAACAACAATGATGCTTCGACACCCAATGTTTCGTCCCCATCACTGCACTAACGGGCATAAATGAAATGGCTTATCTAGGTAGCAAAGCCATCCAGATGAGCCTCATCTTGTCCTAATTGTCCTTTACAACATCTTTACTTAAACTCACCATCCAAATTAGTGCCACCATCACCATAGTTTTTTTTCCATTACAAACTTTTCTCCAGTTCCGAGCTTACTCCTCCCTGCGATCTTCGGTACCAAACCCTTACCCTCATCAGCGAACTAAATCCTTGCACTACAACCAGATTTTTTTTCTCACAATTTATAAAGATGGTTGTAAGTAGACATGAAACGGTCTTCCAGATTTATAGAGAGACTGAGGAGTTCCAACTGTGTAGAGAGAAGTATGCTACAACGGGATGGATTCCATTTTTGGAGAAATTCACAGGCTGTCATGAGAAGGTATCTCACGCATTTATTTAGGGTTACGATGGAGAGATTGCGCACATAGGAAATCTGCATCTAACAATCAATGAAACAACCTTAAGGGAAGCCACGGGATTACCTAACATAGGATCCAAGTATTTCAAAGGATTAGGAATCAACAAGGAAATGTGCCAACAATTTTTGAAAGAAGACCATCAACACCCTGATTGGAAAAAGGGGATTCCTAGGAACTATATCAAGGAAGAATATCATCTAATGCTTGCTAGTCTTCAACAATTCCTCACTTGTGAGGGAAGGTATGTTGTAACCTTCATATATCATCTTAGGCATCTATTACACTTTGAAGGAGGCCCTGAAATTGATTTCCCATATTTTTTATGGATGAGTCTAAACAAGATTGTAATAGGTGTCAAATCCCTATCCAAAACTGAGAACACTAGAATTTACCATCAAGGTCTTATTAAGATGTTAGTTTTACATGAAATCAGGAAGCAAAGGATTAGCTAGAAAATCCTCATCACTCAACAACTTCACACAGAAAACAAACATGTAGAGGAAGCCCAACTTGCTCCAGAGAAATATAAGGAACCTCAAAAGAAAAAGGGCAAAAAAGATAAGGTAACTCCATCATCATCTAGAACAGTGAGCCAAAACAATAAAGCTAGTAAACAAACAGGGCCATCTTCCACAGTCAATAAGATTTTTAAATGTCAAGAATCAAAAGGTAAAACCAAATTAGTAGAGGAGACTTCAACAGTAGAACTTGAGGAGAAGGGTCATAAGACAAAAACTGTGAGGAAAGAGAAGAATAGCTCAGAAAATAAAAGTGAATAGACTATAGAACAATCCCCTGTAACCATTCCACAAACAAAAAAAAATAAAAGGAAGCCTGTGAGCACCCCTGATCTAGTACCCCCTTGTAAAAGAACCACAAGGATCATGGAAAATAAAGGAAAAGTAGGTGTCAGTCCTCATACACATGAAGATCCAATAGATCTTACCTCCCCTTCTGAAGACCTATCAATCCAGGATGACATCCCTAGATTGACCGAGGAACAAGTCACTATTACTTTATGTGGGATGAGGGAGGAAGGGGAGGAAAGAGAATACATCCAGCCAGAAACAATGGAGTCAACAAGGAACTTAACAAAAGCACAGATGAAGAAAAAAATTGGGGAGCTGCGAAAACAAAACCAGGAACTCAAACAAGAAGTGAAGGAATACCAACTATTGGAAAAGTATATAAAAAAGGAAAACGAGAAAATGAAGTGAACCAGCCAACAACTTCAAGATGACCATGAAGAGACTTCTAATAAGCTCAAGAAGGTACTAAGACTCTTACAATACATTAGGGTCATAAAAAGGGAGATGAAAGTAGAAGCCTCATCCATCAACATCATTGATCCATAGAAGTAAAGAATGGAGTCTCAAATTTTGAAAAATTTTGGGTTTGTTTCAGTTGCATGAGGACATGCAATGGTTTTGGCATGGGGGAATGTTGAACCTCTAAATTGACATCCCCACTACCCTATTATACTCCTCATCTATACCTTTTTGGCTTACCTAATCTTAGATAAATGACAAAGAACACTACCATTAGCCATTGATGAGGTCATAAGGTAAAGTATAATTAATTCATGCATTTTTGTGGTTTATTGAGCTAGGAGACTAAATGTTTCATGTACTATTGTTTTAATTTTCCACATGTAACCTTTGACCTCTAGATGATTCTATCCTTTATGTACCATCTCAGTTATCCGGTACTTATGCGCCAGATTGCCACTATCCAAATCTAGTACCAATCACACCTTCCATTCAGATCCGGTACCAAACCATTCACTATCACGATCCAGTACCAACGACCGTAGACTATTCTAGTCTGGTACCAACCACTTGCATACTGTTCAGATCCAGTACCATTTACCGAATCTCACCTGTCACGATCCGGTACCAATATAGGAAGCAGAATATACCAAGATTAGCTACAGATCATACCAAAGATAATTGTTGGATGTTTTCTGAATCATTAAAGCTCTAGCAAGGTTATGATAATATTGTTTGTTTATTTCTTCATCCTCATACACTTCGTGTCATGAGGATGAAGCTTAAAATATGTAACCGAATATATAAATTTGATGATTGACTGATTTGCTAAAGATTTCACCTCCTTGTGTTTCACGACTAAGACTGTTTAAATAGTCATGACAATGATGGTGGAGGTAGTAGAGAGTTAGCATAAAACAGTATGTGAAGCAGTGTTACATATTGTAGAACATATTTTGAGTTGATTTTTAATAGAAGTATGTCAATTATTTCCAGGTCTTGATCATTTATGAATGAATGTGAGTTGAGTTGTTAGCATAGTTTAATTCTATGTTTTGAAATTTGAGTAAGAGGAATGTGTGGATTGAAAGATAGATTACTATAGACTCTAGTCACTGAACTATTGAAGAGACAAGGGCCCACCGCCCAACAAAGGTTAACATCCTTATATATTAGTGTTAGTAGTTGATTTCAATAGTATAAATGTTAGACTAGCTGAAGCTTTGATCTTTTCAGACGATAGCAGTATAGTGCAGTTTAGGTTTCGATTGCTTAGAGATATATTTTTTTTTGCATATGATCTGTTTCTATTTCTATGAATTTGATTTTGTTTCATGGACATAAATGTTGGTAGCAGTAGTCAGACATATTTGAAGGAGAACTAGTGAAGTTCACAACAACATATTGTGAACCACAACATGCTAAGTATATTGACTATTGAACTACCAATGTTATGTCTTGATGATTGATGTGTGATTTCCCTTTCAGAAGTGTGATTGCATAGTTAGTTTTCTGGGTCAGATAGAAGAATTGATCTGTCAAAAGAACTCCATCTAATACTTGCATGTGCCATAATGGAGTATATAGCCTCTCTGTGAAAGACAACCAAAGTGTGTTTTGATTTGCTAGTTTGTTTTGTTTCCAGCATGCATAATCTAGAATAGTTCTATACTCATGACATTAGAATTACCTTCCTTACTGGTGTCTTGTAGCTCTATTGATTACGAATCCCAAATTGATAATTAATGAATGCATTATATTACACATATAAGTAGCACAACAATAAGTTTAACCAAACATCAACGAAAACAAACACAATGAAAAAAAGCAAAATCAGAAAATAAAAATAAATAAAAATGGAAAAATATATACAAAAGGTAGATCTGGAATTATCATGAAAAATACCTCTTGAGAGCTTGGCCATTCACCAGGAAGGTGTCTAGTTGTCCCTCCAAATTCTGTAGGTGGAAAGAACTAGGACGTAATTTTTCAGCGATTATGAAGGGACCCAACCACAGGTTCTGGAACTTGACATGTTCCCATTTTCCCTCATGAGGTTTATCCCACTTGAGAACCAGATCTCCTACCTAGAAGTTTCTATCTAAAGAAGAGTTTGAATCGAACCATATTTTCATGATATGCTGATGCTGATCTAGTCTCTCTTTTTCTTGTGCTCTTACTTCCTCTAATTTCAACAAAGCATTAATTCGACTTTAAAGAGGAGGACCGTCCTCTTCCTGAACTTTCTACGATAATTGCAGAGAGGGAAGTAGAACATGAAGAGGGAGAATCGCTTCTCTTCCATAGATGAGAACGAAAAGAGAATTGCCAATAGAAGTTTTCGGTGTCACCCTATCAGCCCAAAGCACGTTAGAAAGTGTGTTGTGCCATTTTTTGTGGTTTTCAGAAACTATCCTCTTGATGATATTGATAAAGTTTTTGTTTGTTGATTCTACTAAATCATTTTGTTGGGGGTAATAGATGGAAGAATGTTTTAGTTTTATCCCTTTTTCTCAAGAAAAAACACTCATATCGAGGGATGAAAAGTAGGAAGCATTATCGAAGACCAAACCCTTCAGAATACCAAATCAAGTAATAATGTTTGAGTTAAGGAAAGAAATTACCTAACTAGTGTTTACCACTTTTAGTGGTGCAGCCTCAGACCATCTGGTAAAATAATCCATTGTTGTAATGATGTATTTATGTTGCTGCAAGGAAGTGGGGTTAATCGGCCCTATAATGTCAAGACCCCACTGCTGAAAAGGAGAATCTACCGAAACTGGATGCAAAGGGAATGTTTCCTTTTGTACTCATCCAACAACCTTTTGGAAGATTATGCATTTACGACATAATGCATGGGCATCTTTGAACAAGGTGGGCCAATAGTACCCAGCTCTTAATACTTTGTGAACAGTGGTGTCTCCGCCAAAGTGCCCACCAGCTTCACCTGCATGCAGTTCAGATAATACTTTCTCTTCTTCATCTCTTTCCAAACAACGCATGAGGACGTTATCAAAAATTTTACGAAATAATATGCCATTTACCAGCTAGAAAGGTGCATGTTTTAGTCTTAATGCTCTTCTATTTTTTGGATCAAGATGGCGAGGAGCAGAACCATCTGTTATATAAAACATAATATCATCAAACCAAGAATTAGCAACAACTTGTGTACAACAGATTTGATTTTGACTATGTTGATTTACAATTAAGACATTAATTTGACTCTGTTGCTCTTCAACTGAATCACCCACTAGTTTGCACAGACCTTAACCTATGAAAATTTGTGCAGGGGTAATTTCTAGGTCATACTCTTGTAACGATGTCATCCAATTTTCCCATTTTTTACCCAATTATTTTTGTACTAACAAGCTTCTGACAGCAGGATAAGGCACAATGACTTTAGTTCTGGATTTCAGCAAATATGATCAAAAATGTTTTACTGCTTTGAAAACTGCATAAGCATGTTGATCTACAACCAGGTAGTTAATATCTTCTCCTTTGAATGATGAGCTCATAAAGGAAATGGGGATTTCATTGCTTTCAACATTCTTTTGGGTCAAAACAAGGGCATAAGATCAATCATAGGCAAAAGTATAAAGAGTGAAATCTTGTGAAAAATCAGGACTCATTAAGGAAGGGGTCTCCACTATGGATTTTTTTATGGATTCAAAAGTTTAATTTTCCTGTGGTCCCCAATGATATTGAACATCCTTTTTAATTATGTTTTGCAATGGCCTTACCATTTCTAAGAAACTCAGGACAAACCTTCTGACAAAATTGATCTGGCCTAAAAAAGATTGCATAGACTTTTTGGAGGAGGGAGGAAGTTTGGCAATGGCTTCAGTTATTTCGGGATCGATGATCATCCCATCACTGGATACTATGAATCCGAGAAGTTTTCCTTGTTCCAATGCAATGATAGACTTCTTAGGGTTGAGAGATATTTCGTACTTGGGGCATCGTTCTAGGGCAGACCTAAGGTGAGACAAGTGATCTTCCTTGTTTCTGGAGAAAACAGTAACGTCATCAAGATAGAACACTATGGATTGATTGATGAGACCATGAAAAGCAATATCCATTGCTCTTTGAAAAGTGGCCTCAACATTTATAATCCTAAAAGGCATTTTCCTGTAGGCGTAAGTACCCCATGGGGTACGAAAAGTGGTTTTTAACTGGTCTGGGGGAGACATGAGGACTTGGTTGTCTCCCAAAAAATCATCTAGTAGTGACAGACTTTCAGAACTAGATACCTGTTGCCGAATTTGTTCCATTGGAGGAACAGGATAATTGTCTTTGTCAGACGCTCGGTTCAAGTTCTGAAAATCGACACAAAGTCAAATTTCGCCACTTTTCTTCCTTACAAGAACCATATTAGACACCCATTATTTGTTTCTTACTGGAAATATTATCTTCACAATCAATAATTTATTTAGTTCTTTCTTGACTGTCGGTTCCAGCTTAGGGTGCATCTTTCTGAGCTTCTGTTGAAAAGGTTGAGTCTGGGGTTTCATGGGGAGGATATGTTGTATTATGCTAGGGTCAAAAGTTTTTAAGTCATCGTATGTCCAAGCAAAGACATCCTTGAATTCTATAAATGGTTTTATAAAAGTTAACATCTCTTTCTTGGAACATCCTGTTCCCAGATTGATATATTGTGTATTATCTTTAGTCCCTAGATTTACCTTTTCATGAGTCAAGGAAGAACTGTTTGTTTTACAATTTACGGATTTTCTGAATTTATCATGCAAATCATAAAACTTTTCTAGTCTTACGACAAATTTAGGGATAGNAATATTACCGTAAAATTGCGGATATCTTCATCGTGGGTGCCTTCATCAATAACCGCATCTTGGAAAGTGTCCTCCATGTGCAAAAAACTTATGATCTGCTGAGCATCCTCAAACACTCTCCAATTAGTTACATTGTCTGGGATTGATGGTATGAACAATAACTCAATTGAAAATACATTTGGAGAAAGACCTTCTACGGGAAAAAGTTTGGAAGCGATGTTAGCTAATAAATCAGCCTCATAATTGTTTAATCTCGGAATGGAATTAATGTTAAATGTAGAAAACTTGTGCATTAGATTCCATACCTAGGTTTGATAACTTTTCATGTGTAGTGATAGGAAATGTATGGAGTTTCTTACTTGTCTGACCACAATTTCTGAATCACCGAATACCATTAAGTTCTGTACATTCATATCTACTGCTTTCTTGGGTCCTTGTAGAAGTGCCTCGTATTCGGCGGTGTTGTTTGTACATTCAAACTCTAATCGACAGGTGATAAAAATTTTATTACCTGCTGGGTCGATGTGTACACATCCTACACCAGCTAACCTTTGACCTCGGAGTACACATCCCGCTGCTAGAAACTTTGGAGGAGGTGCCATGGATTTTGTTCGTTACCTCTCAGAAAATCCAGTGCTATGACAAAGGTATGCCAATATCTCTGTTGAAGATTAGGTGACATGGTTTAGTGGCAGTGTTGAGGTAATTCATTACATGTGAAGGTATCTACGATCTCGTTTTCCTTTACCACATAAGACTGCTAATGTATTTCATCATTTTTCAATTAAACATGCCATCTTACTTATTGAGGTGTTTATATAAAATTTCTAAGAGATACAAAAGGCAGAGTTTGAATTCCAGTTTATTCCACCATGGGTTGATTAGATTGTTGTTAGTCCATCATTTGAATCTATAGGGTGACGATTGGGATAATTTTGTAACCCGCGATGGCTTTGTTACAGTAAACCCTGTAGAGATTCATGTGGTTGATAATCTTATGCTAGAAAGGCCTCCTATTCCTTCCAGTGACAGGCCAAATTTCTTATGCGAAAAACCCTGTGAAAGGGCTAAGCACGATCAAGCTATATTCAAGAAACATGATGCTATCCCTAGGGTCTTTGAATCTCCTGAGCATGAGAAGTATGTTTTCCCTAATACCATTGCAAAAACCATCAATAAATGCTCACACAAACTTTCAAAGAAGAATCCATAGATAGGGTTTAATAACAAAAGGGTTAGGAGACTAATCTTGAGGAGCCTACAAAATATATCAAAAGATCGTATGATCTTGATCGAAGCAATCGAGGTCCATGAAAGCTCTGATTCCGAGATCGATAAGTTCTTGGTAGATGAAGACCTGAATTACTCTAAACCGGATCTAAGTCAAACTTTTGATTATGCAAATAACCTGCCACCATGCCTGAAACACAACAAAGATTTTCCAGGAATTAAACTCAGTCAAAAGCCCATAGTGGATAGTGGTAATGTTTTGACGCACATGCACGTGCTTCCTTAACCGACTATCTCAGCTCCACAGTGTGAAGTGTGTCGACATTGGATAGGCCAATATTACACAGATGTCCCTGTCCTTCAAGCAAATATCAAGACCCTTACATCTCAGAATGAATTATTAACAATTGAAAAACGTGATCTCAAGATCAATGCACAAAGGCAAGGAAAACATTTGAAAAGGACTGGTAATGTCATAATAAAAAATGTTGAGTGTGTCAAAGCAGTGATCAACTCTGGTATTTTATGATTCGAATTTAGTATTCAGTTGAAAGGTAAGATTTGTTTTTTATCTTAGTTATGCTTTTA
>JASDQU010682563.1:47854-59945 GCA_032191745.1 Picea mariana | reverse complement strand
AATATTTTCTCTATTCGAAAATTTATGGACAAAAAAATACCCTTCTAGCAGATTCAATAATTTGCTACAAAATTTGCACTTATCTGACTTTCAAATATAGGAATATCAAAGTTGATATGTACCTTTAAGGGGGCAACACCTCCGCTCAAGGAAGATGTGTCGCCTGTTGGTAGCCATCAAAGGATTTGTGCAAAATTATCGATCATCTCATTCTGTTGTTGCGCGGGGGATTCCTCGAGCAACAGTTTGAAAGGATCTCCTATCCCGTCGTCTTTCTTTTCTCCCACCATGGAAGGTCGCTTGGGTGTGCGAGAGCTTTTGTCCTCAATATAAATAAGCTCAAGACTCAACTCTTTGTACCTTGACCTCGTCGAGGACATGCATTAAGAACGACCAGGAGCAGACCGCTCTGATACTACTAATCTACATTTTATGAGCATAATGAAATGAACATAGATTCTTATTATTAACACAGAGACACTAGAAGAAATAACAAAGATACAATAAAACTGGCTTCTATTCAATAAAGAAATGTGTTGAACTGTAAAATGCAGACTAAAAACAAGCTTGTTAGAATGGTGGCGGCTTATCTCTGAGAAGAGATGTGACGACTATGCTCATTCACAAGAAGATGAGTACGATGAGGCTCTAAATTCCTTCTTACAATAAACATGAATGCCAAAAACCTAGACATCCAAAAACCTAACCCTAGGAGATGAAGTGCGAAAAGTCATGTGGGCCCCATTGGGGTAAGTTAATACATCAACTTCCTAAGGTCGTAATGTTTGCATATGATATCTGTTTGGGGCGCATGATAGCTCTTTGGAAAGGTATTGATGAGGAGCTTCATTTCATAGTCTCAATCATTCCCTCGACTATCATTGAGGTGCCCGATCATGAAAAAACGTCGTTTAGGCCCTGGAAGTTTAGGACTCGAAAAACTGATAAAATAGTAAATTGTCAAAAAATTGTTTTGAGCCAGTTGGAATAGGTGGGTGGCCACCGATATCCTCATGGATCACTCCCCATATTGTCCTTTCTGTCCTATTTTCCACCCATTGAACCACTAACTCCATTGTTCCTTGCATTGTTTTGATGACTTGTCATAGCCTGCATCAACTATTGTCGCCCATGTGCAAGAATATTACGAATATTCCTCATGTTGTCCTCCATATTTGATCTTAAATTTTCTTCTCTACTGCTGCAACTAAAGGTATACATGCAAGTTATCACCGCTGAAATTTAGTGGAAGCAATTTGAAATAAATCCTCACTAATTTTCCCCTCAGGATGGCAGGAAAACCAACTCTGATACCACTGTAATGACCCCTCCTATACTGCTAGTATAAATTTCCTACTATTGTCCAAATTTTGCTTATTGTTGTAGCACTTGTTGTATGTTTCTGGGTGATGACTTTCGTCAAACACTTAGGCTGTAGGCTTATTTCCACTGTAATAACTTCTTGAAACTGTTGTTTAAATTTTTTGCTTACTGATGTATTATATTTTAGCAAACATTTACAACCTTATGAAATACATTTGACACACATTATAAAGGACAACAATAACTACGACAACATGAACTTGATCAAAAGCCAAAGAAGAGAGAAAATCTGATTATTTATTTAACTTCTAAAATTAGAACTAATACAACCACAAAAACTCAGATATATTAAAATAAATTTAAATTAATTTACTATACTACAAAATATAAAATTAATATAATATTAAAAGCTAATACATAACTAACATTAAAACCCAAGGACTATAATACCATCCCAATTGTATTGTATCTAACATAGAAATTCATTATTACATCTAGATACAAGATCCAAACAATAACTGCCTACCCTAATTATAAACCACAACAAAAGTAATAAGAAATATGATGTTAATAGCAAAAATAAATCCTAAGCTCACAATTCAATCTCTTTACCATCATACCATAAGGGTATGCCTATAGTTTTGTCGAACTACTATTATTATACCTGCCGAAGGTGTAGGTATATAGCATTCAGTGCAACGTTATTATATATTAATCAGTGATTGACCAAAAAAATTGTGAACTACTATTATTATAGTTGTCAAAAACGTAGGTATATAGCATTCAGTAACCTTGACTACATATTAATGACTAAAAAATTTGTGTGTTTTTTTTAATATTATATTTTAAAAATATTTTATTTTTATTTTTTTAATTATTTAAAAAATAATTTAGACTATCCTATTGGTTGTCAAAAACGTAGGTATATAGCATTCAGTAACCTTGACTACATATTAATGACTAAAAAATTTGTGTGTTTTTTTTAATATTATATTTTAAAAATATTTTATTTTTATTTTTTTAATTATTTAAAAAATAATTTAGACTATCCTATTGGTTGATGAAATTAACCTAAAAAATGGTGTTCATAAATAAAAACATAAAAAATTTGTGTATTTTTTTTAATATTATATTTTAAAAATATTATATTTTTATTTTTTTAATTATTTAAAAAATAATTTCGACCATCCTATTGGTTGATGAAATTAACCTCGGTGTTCATAAATAAAAACATAAGGAAAACATTTTATAGCTAAAAAATTTCATAAATACATAGACCAGCCGGCTCGGCTGACAACAAACCTGACAGCCAAAGCCTCCTTACTGTCCTGACAGCAGCCAAAGCGTCCTTTCATATCGGCAGGTATGCCGATAGGCTGATCTAGTTTAGTGGTATTTTCATGAATTCTAAGAGCAGTACCAACTTTCATAAGATAAGTATTTTATATGATTGATCATTGTCTATATCATTAGCACAGCAGTAAAATAGTTGCTGGTGAACGCCAAAAGGTTGATAAGATGAAATGAATCTTTAAAAGAATATATTAAATTTTATTATCTATTAACAAATAAACTGTTGGGCTTCATTTAACTGGTGTTAATATTTTAATTTCTGTTAATCACTTACATGGCAATCAGTTAGCTATCAAAGTAATTTTTAAATATGATTAGATAAATGTAAAAAAGTAAACACATAAACTGATGTCTTTAAAATAGCTAGGAAGTTAATGATTGAAATCACAGTGATTTATTTTGTGTGACTACTAAGAATATTCCAGCCATATTTAATCCTGTTCATAGAAAACTTATTAAGCACTAAACCCCTATTAAATCTGCCCATTGTCAATAGGTATACGCCTTTCGGCGTAATTAGAAAAAACCACCAATCATGTGAACGGATTTTAACACTGCTCTTAATAAGTAATTTATTTTTCCAACCAATTAAAAATGCAGTAATTTATTTTTCCAACCAATTAAAAATGCAGGCAACTGCAGCTAATGTAAAGCTGGTAATATCCATATTTAACAGCACTAATTAAATAAAGAAAATTGACATTAAACATTACTTATCACAATTAAATATTACAATTAACTTTTTATATGATTATTTTTATTTATCTATCAATATATAAAACTAACATTTATGAGTTATCAATAGCATAATTTTTTTATACATTTATGAGTTATCAATAGCATAATTTTTTTATTGCATAAATACCTCTTTATACTCCTATATATATTTTTAATTAAATTTCAGTTTAACCAATCAAAAACCTCTTAATAAAGACCAAAATTCGTCTACCTTTTCGGATGATTATTACCATTCAAAATAATACTGAAAATATGTTTATACTTTGTGATAAAAAGTACCTAGACATATACAGCAAATATAACCGCAATTCACACTACATAACATTTCCCCCAAATGAAAAGCAATTGGTTCATTGATACTGCATCCATGCTTCTCTATGTACTTCAGCTGTAAATACCCAAAAAATCATATTTATTTAAATATAATTTGTCATAGGCAAAATCAGTTCTCAGATTGAAATTGCAGTACTACCACAAAGACAAATGAAACAGTATTAGGCAGACCATGCATCAGAAGATACATATAATCAACCTTTGTTTTTGGACTAATTGATTGTAACTGGTAGCCATTCATCACCCTGTATGAAGTTTTTAATAGAATATATTCCTGCATTCATCCCAGGAACCTGATTAGACCATGGCACTCTTCCAGAAATATTAGCCCCTGGCCCATAATTTTGGTATTCCCCATAGTAAAGTGTGTCAAGAGCAAAGTCCCCAGCCCAAGGCATCCACCCCTCAGGGTTAATGAGCTCTCCCAAGTATGAGTTCATGAAAATTACTCTGGCGTACATCTTCCATGGCCGACCCAAATAGGCCTTGTAAATTTTTGGGTTAGCAGAATAATCTTTCATGTATTCTTCAGTTCCATTGATGGTGCAGTTGTGAAAAACAAACCCTGTGGGCTGAGCTGGGTCTATTCGGCCCTGCGCAGTAACAGCATCTGATGATCCTTGGCTTGAGTTTACTTGACGAGGACGCACCAGAATAAGACAGTTCTCAAAGATTGCTGCTGAGTTTCCAAATATGAAGTCAACAGTGCCTTCTATTCTGCAGTGTCTGTAGAATTGACGAAGAGTATGAGTGTACAGTGTATCCTGGTGGCCAAGAAAGGCACAGTTATAGAAGGAAGAGAGATCACTATCTACTCTTAGGGCTACTGCTTGTTGACTGCCTGGCCCTGCTGCATTTTCAAATGCAATGTCCCGTGCTGAGAAACCATCAGCATTAACAGCTGTAATTGTGAAACCAAATCAATTAGAAATTGCCAACAATCTAAAATAAGATTTACTGGAATTGAGGAATATGAAATTCAAGCTATGAAAAATACATCTCAATTATAATATGAACTTGTTTGTCTAACTGATTGTTTGTATTCAAACACAAAAGTTGTGTTTTACAATTCTGTTTCGCCTCTGCCAGAGAATGATGCAGATATTGCACTGTAAACCATTTCTGAACTAATGGAATTTTTTTTATATAATTATGAAAACACATATATCTTTTTTCTTTTTTTCTTTTTTGTGGTTTCTGATATCCTATGGTTATCAATTGAAAATGTTGGCATATTCTTGATCGTCCTTCCAATAATAAAATCTCATGTTCATAACTTTCTTGCATTTTTGAGGGCTTCAATTAACTTGTTTACTTTTTAACATTTACTTAATATGATTAAAACTAGCACAGCGGCTAAATAGCTGCTAATTAAAAACTGATAAGATGAAAAGAATCCTTAAAAGATTAGCAAACTTAATTCCAACCCTTTTTTATTCTCAATTTCGCCAACCAGTAAAATTTTGGGATATGTAACAACAACTTTTCCATGTAATTTCCATACAATGTTAGTAAATTGCAGCCAGCAATCACATCATCATCAAGCACAATAACAAAACCAAACTCAGGCCAACAAAATTCATATGAAGAAGAAGAGGAACCATGATGAGTATTACCAACAGTTGCAGAGTCATATGTAGTGGGAGCACCAGGCAGGGACGGCACCCGCATAGACCCCGTGATCACAGTCCTATCCATGCCATCGCCCACAAACATGAGATTAGTCTTATTGGGAGGAATCCTAACAATCTCCTCATAGACCCCGGCCTTGATACGTATCACGAATCTCTGCTCACAATTATCCAGTGCACTGTTCACCGCTTGTTGAATGCTCATGGAGGATTCATTCTTGGAAACAGTAATGTTGGGAACCAATTCATCTACCTCTGATTCATCCCAAATTTTATTATAATGATCGTAATAGCCTGCAGTGGTAGAGAAATTGGACGATCTCTCCGTTTTGGGAGGTCTCCATAGTACCATATCCTTCCCGTAAGTATCCAGAGCGTCGACCATGCTGAGAGCATTACTAGTGAAGTTCATGACTGTAACCAGTTCTTGCATGGATCTTCCCACCTTCTGGGTGGTATTTACATATTTGAGAGCCGAACTGCAGTCATACTGATAACTCAGCGCTGCGCTCATCCAGATCTTGACGTCTTTAATATTCCTTGGGTCCAGCTGCTGAGTCCTGCTTTTGGCAATATATCTCATGGAACCCTGCAGGTACTCCAAGCAGTCCTTAACGGCGCTCGTGAAGTTCACGTTATCTGAAGTAGTGAGCAGCTGTTGAGAGTGAAGATAACTTTGTGTGGTTTGGTTCGATGAGAGATCCATGGCAGCACCGATGATTTCCTCTGGCCCCGCATTTTCACTAATATTAGAATTGGCCTGCAGAGATGACTTGCAGAGGTCCGGGTACTGTGATGCCTGGCACGCTAAATCTATGTTATGGCTGGCGGAAGATTTCTGAACTAAGAGCCTTTTATGGCCGCTGCTGGCTGAGAGATAATTAGCTGAGGAGAGCTGAGCAGAGAACATGAGGAGTAGGATTACATTAATTCTGAGTAACATTGTAAACCCCATCATCTTCTTTTTATCAGTCTTATAGTTCTATGTTGAACTTGGTATATGTATTCTGAGTGCCTGCTCAAATATATAAATATGATTATCCTGTCAAATACACATAACACAGTTGGGTGAAAATACTGTATCTGCCAGTTAAAAAAATAATTAATTCGTTAAATTCTAGCCATTACTTTTCAGGATTATTATTGGCTTTTATTGAATGTTAAATTTATGTTATTTTTGAATAATGGTTATTAAATACATTGGGTGGAAAGGGGTTGTATTCATCAAGCCACATGGCTTGGTTTGATTTAGGGAGTAAACTAATTGGGGAGTAATTTTTTCTTCTTAGTTTAGTTTTTAAGTTAAAATTTTTTTTTCTTCTTAGTTTAGTTTTTCAAGTTAAAAAATGGATCTCAATCTGGTCAAATTTTCAGGGGTAGTTTGAGTTTTGCATGAATTAATGTTTCATGCATTTCAGAACTTAATTTCAGGGGTTATGCTTTATTTTAAACCAACCCGGATGCTCAAAAAATTGATCAGAGTTCTGGATTGACCTGAAACTTAAAAACGGACCACTGAAAAAGTAGTGAAGGAAGATTGCTCCCGAATTAACCCACTCCTTGATTTAGTGGTTATAACGACCTCCACGTCCATTCTCCATTGTGGTTAGTTGACTGTGGGTTATATTTATTTTGATTGTAGAGTTAGGGAATCCATAGTTATGGAGCAAAGTTAATTGTTGATTTTTTTTTCAAATTTATTGGATGTCTTAAAGGTAACATTCAAATAAAAATATCCCTCATTCAATCATAATGGGCACAATTATAATTACTAAATAAAAAGATGTAGTCTAATTGTTCTATTTTTTAGTTTTTTTATTGTGATATTTTTTGTAGAATTTTTATAAAATTTTGATGAAAATTTGTTGGATTTGTATATTTGAGTAGTTAATTATGTATCATCCAAAAGTTTTAAAAGTTTTTCAACATGCCAAATTTATTTCTAAATTCAAAAATACAATTTAAATAATAAATTATAGTTCATATAGTTGAATTTCAACTAAAAACATAAACATAAAACAAACAATTAGATCACTCCATATAAAACTATATAAATAGATACCATAATCTACAATAATCTACCATTAAAATAAGCTCAACCTATAAATTAAATGAATGTAATCGTAGTGGGGTAATATCATCCTCCTCTCAACGGACTTGCGAGTCCCACTCATTACCTTGTTGCTCACTTAAAACACTTTTAAATTAAACAAAGTTTTTTTATTATTTATATATAGTGATATGTGTTAAATGTTTACATATATAATGTTTTAAGATATA
Organism: Picea mariana; assembly: GCA_032191745.1. Taxonomy (NCBI): domain Eukaryota; kingdom Viridiplantae; phylum Streptophyta; class Pinopsida; order Pinales; family Pinaceae; genus Picea; species Picea mariana. The sequence goes on along the minus strand of JASDQU010682563.1, from coordinate 52,287 downwards.
TATTTTTTAAATTATATGTTTGTATTAATAATTTTTTAAAACACTTTTTTATAAATATATGGAGATTATGGAAAAGACGTGATGCATCGCACAATGTAATGATTGGTGATAGGGCATTTCACACTTATCAAGGAATCTAAAAAACTATCAAGTATGGGTATGAGTAGTAAGTAAATCTATGGAGGGAGGGAGAGAGAGGGAGATTAATAAAGGTATTGGTTTTGAATATGAAAAGGATTATTATTATTCAACAAATGAGGAATTACGATTAAATTAATTTTAAATAATGTATTATGTTGTAATTAAGAAAGAAATAATGTTTTATTGGTAATACTAGTGATTTATTTTTGATATATATGTTTTCTCTATTATTTTCCCACCCAAGTGAAAGATAAAAACTTATCTAATAATAAGTAAATCCATGAATACATGGAAGGTGAGTAATACAGATATAGATTGTGAGGAAAATAATAGTTGCTTATTCAAGAAGTGAGTTTGAGAATTAAGATTAAGTAAATGGAAGGTGAGTAATAAAGATATGGGTTGTGAGCAAAAGAATGGTTCCTTATTTGAGAAGTGAGTTGAGAATTAAGATTAACATTAAATTTATAAAATTAGTTTTTATTAGAGTAAATTTAGGGTTTAAATTAGGTTTTATAAGAAAAATTTATGTTAATGAATTGAAATTCAAAATCAATCAAATTTAAAGAAATTAGATTAATATAATGATTGAATTGCATCCATAAAAATAAAAAAACAATTATGTATCATATTTTTATTTGACAATATTTAACTATATATAAACTTCACTTTGATTAAAATCATAATGAAGTGGCTTATGCATATTTAAGTATGAACAAATTATTGTGAAACTATAATGTCTCATTCATATATATATATATATATGAGTAAAATCAAAATCTTATCTTATCTTATATATTATATAATAATAAATATAACTTATTATATTATATAATAATAAACATAACTTATTTATAACCAAAACCAATTATTATATTATATGATAATGAATATAACTTATTTATATATTGTATAATTAACACATATATATTATATCTAAGTAGTCTAAATGTTTGACTTTTGGAGGTGAAAAAGTTCAAAAGGTCTTTTCTGGGTGTTGAATCTATTTATGGATTCATATATGCAATTTAAACAACTAAAAATAATGATTTCAGTGAAAAAGTACAAAAGGTCTGTTATGCAATTTAAACAACTAAAAATAATAATTTCAGTGAAAAAGTACAAAAGGTCGAATGTGCTTGTATTATATCTAACAAGAAATATATAATATAATAATAACAAATATAAGTAGGGAGAAATTTTATGGAAACAAAAGTCAAGAATCAAATGGTTAAAGGAGCAGGATAGGAACATAGGAACATCTCTTTCTTTCACAATTGACTCCTTAATCGGCGAAACAAGAATCATATTGCAACCCTCAAAACTACAAAGGGAATGAAATTAGAAAAACATGGGGATGTTGAATCATAACTAACAAGGCACTTAGGCTAGATCCCCAAAGAACCAAGCGAAGATTGTAGTTCAACAATTTGGGTGATCACCATAAAAATTGTGGAGATAAGAGAATTCATCACAAGTGAAAAATTGTATAAATACTGGAAACTTGCATTAATTTTCCCAACTCTAGTAACTTCATAACAAAATCTAAGCCCGATGCACCCTATTTCCCTAACAGAAGTAGAACAAATTGTAAAGGAGATGGAAACAAGTAAGTCACTGAGTATAGATGGATTTACAATAGAATTCTTCCAGACCTACTAGTCTATTATCGACGAGGAGATTTGTGAAGTTGCCGAGGAGTCACGAGCTTTAGACATAATCCTTAAGGCATTCAGTTCCACCACTTGGAAATAATGGAGAAAGCGCCAGTTGTAAGCACCATTTATAAGCTTTAGTTGTGAGAGTCAGTTGTAGGCGTGTTAAGAGTCAGTTCTTAGTTAAGAGTCTAGTTGTCTTTGGTTTGCATGTAACCGACTCGGTCGAGTCTTTTCCTATATAAGGATGTAATCTGTCTTCATTGAATAATACATAAGTGAGCATAGACTCACCGTGTTTGTTTTGCATATTTTATCTTGTTATCAGAGCTACGAAGAGAGGGCGTGGATAACATGCATAAACGTTTTTGGAGGGCGAGCCTTGCTAAATCTGCGAGCTTACGAGGAGGGACGTTCCTCCATTGGTTGAAATCACGTAGAAGATCCGCGTCGGTTCAAGTTGGAGAATAGATGCGTGAGAGCAGGTCGAGGCTTTGAGCGTGGAGGAAGATCCGTGAGCAAATCGAGGCAGGAGAGGTCGCGTGAGCTTGGAGCGTGGCGTAAGGCTGATCCACCATATGCAAGTTTGAATGCATGCGTGAGTTTCTTTGCATGCATGGTTTTTGAGGATTGCGTGAGTTTTAAAATAAGAATGCCACGACTTCTTCTCTTATGCATGCAAATGAGAAAATAGATATTTTAAAATCGTGAAGTTTTTTTTATCAAAGTGAGTTTTATTATTAAATTGGATGCATGCATGTGTATTAAAACAAAAAAAAGGGAGGTTTATTTTAAGGATTATATATATATATATATATATATATATATATATATATATATATATATATATATATAAAGTGGTGTGAGGTTTCTATAGGTGAAGAGGGAGTTACAAGTCTTTTAAATAGTGAAGTGGCTATTTAAAAAGGAGGATATTTTGGATATTAAGGTGCATGCATGATTTAAAAGTTGATATATGCATGTGAGGTGGTGTTATGATTTAAAGGTGGATGCATGCATGATTTAAGCTGAGAACAAAGATAGAGTTGGATCAGTGGATCTGAAGGCAGAGCGACGGACTGCTCAGCACAGGAGACAACTCGACAGAAAGTTGCATATCCTTGGTGATTTACTTGCAGAGAATATCTTGCAGCGATGGCGAATCCGTTGGCAGAGACCTACCTCAATGAAGCCAACAAGTTAGATGGCTCGAACTTCATTAACTGAAAATTCAAGATGCAGACGCTCATGGAGGGCTATGGTGTCTGGAATATTGCGAAGGGAACTGAACTGAAACCTGATGCGGCTGCAGGTGCGACAGCAGCACAGGTCCAAGACTGGGAGAAGCGCGAAAACAAGACAAAGGTATTGTTGCGCATGTCAGTTAAAGATAGCATAATTCCACATATTAGAGACGCTACAACTTCTGCTGCAACATGGACAACTCTTAAAGCATTGTATGAACCTAGAAACACAAATCACATTTTGTTCCTGAAAACTAAATTGCTAGGCATTAAGATGGATGGAAATGAATCTGTTAGTTCATTTTTGGGTCGCATTAAAGAGGTGAAAGACAAACTAGTAAATATAAGGGAAATTGTTTCCAACACTGATCTAGTGACTATTACCTTAAATGGTATGCTAGAAGATTATCATATGTTCATAACAGGTCTTGCAGCAAGGGAGAAACCTCCTACGTTTGAAGAACTGACAGGTATTTTTCTGCAAGAGGAAGAGAGGCGTGGGAATCTGAAGCCTCAAAGTAAAGAAATGGCACTGTGGTCAAATAATAGATCTATGAGAGGGAGATCAAGAGTAAGAGGCAGAGGAGGCAGTTCATGGCAGAGAGGTGGTTCATGGCAGAGAGGCAGTTCATCGCAGAGAAGACAATCTCCAAATCAAGGTATGCAATCCGATAGGAATGAGTCAAAGGGTTATTTTTATTGTGGTCGACCTGGACACATGGTTAAAGACTGTCATAAGAAGAAAAGTGATGAGGCTAGGAATAAACTTAGAACACATTCAGGTCATTATGCAGAAAAATCTTCAAATCAAGATCTCAGATTATTTATTGCTGGTGATGATATTGATGAACCCCCGAATTTTGACTTACGGGATCTTAGGCTGTTTGTGTCTAACGCTGCTTTATCTGCTGAAATGGATGATTCTGATGTCTGGTTTGTAGATTCTGGAGCATCAATACATATGACTTGTAATAAAAATTGGTATGCTAATTTTAAAGAAACACAGAATGGTGCCATCATATATCTTGGAGATGACCGCGCTCATCAGATCAAGGGATATGCAGACATTCTCGTGACATTGCGGAATGGTACTGTTCGTCACATTCGCAATGTGGTGTATGTGCCAGGAATAAAGAAAAATTTGATCTCTGTGTCCACCATTACAGATCAAAACTTGAAGGTTGAATTCTTCAAGAATTATTGCATAGTGAAGGATCTGTTGGACCACTTCCAAACTGTTGCAACGGGAGTCAGAGCAGGAGGTCTATACAAACTTGATGTTACCAACAAAGCACATCATGCACTGACTTCTGCAGCTATGCCAACAAAGATTCTTTGGCATCAAAGGTATGGACACGTCAATCATCCTGATTTATTGTTATTACAGAAAAAG
>JASDQU010682563.1:29844-46277 GCA_032191745.1 Picea mariana | reverse complement strand
GTATTGATTTCATTATATGTTGATGATTTAATAATTACAGGAAATGCAGAGAAGTTAATTGATGAAATCAAGGAGCAGTTATCAAAAGTATTTGAAATGAAAGATCTTGGTGAGTTACATTACTGCCTAGGTCTTGAAGTTTGGAGAAATGCAGGCCAAACTTTTGTTTGTCAGAGTAAGTATATCAGAGAAATACTTAAGAGATTTAAAATGGATCAGTGTAAGTCTTCCATTGTTCCCATGCAACAGAATGTGAAACTTTCTTGTGATGATGGTTCGAAGGAGGTGAATGGCACTGTGTATAGACAGATGGTGGGTAGTCTAAATTATCTCACCACAACCAGACCTGATATTTCATATTCTGTGAGTGTGTTAAGTCAGTTCATGGCGAAACCTCGTGAAAGCCATTGGAATGCAACAAAGGCAATACTCAGGTATCTAAAAGGTACACTTGATTATGGTATTAAATATACTGATGCATCTGATGTTGAGTTGACAGGTTATTCAGATTCTGATTGGGCTGGCAATCTGGATGATCGAAGATCAACCACTGGATATGCGTTCAACATTGGATCTGGGGTTGTTTCATGGAGCAGTAAAAAGCAGCCTACTGTATCTTTGTCTTCTACCGAAGCAGAATATAAAGCCTTCTGTGCAACAACTTGTGAAGTTGTTTGGTTAATAAGACTTCTTCAAGATGTTGGGGAAGAACGAAAGGAACCTACGATGATCAGATGTGATAATCAAAGTTCAATCAATATTGCGAAGAATCCGATTTTTCATGCAAGGACAAAGAATGTTGCAGCTCAGTATCATTTTGTTCGAGAAAAGTTGCAGTCAAATGAAATAACTCTTATGTATTGTAATACTAGTGAAAATGTTGCTGATATTTTCACTAAGCCTCTTGGAAAGATTAAGTTTGAACTGTTTAGGGAGATGTTAGGTGTAGAAGTCAATCCATTCTCCATTAAGGGGGAGACTTGGAAATAATGGAGAAAGCGCTAGTTGTAAGCGCTAGTTGTAAGCACTAGTTATAAGCTTCAGTTGTGAGAGTCAGTTGTAGGCATGTTAAGAGTCAGTTCTTAGTTAAGAGTATAGTTGTCTTTGGTTTGCATGTAACCGACTCGGTCAAGCCTTTTCCTATATAAGGATGTAATCCGTCTTCATTGAATAATACAGAAGTGAGCATAGCCTCACCGTGTTTGTTTTGCATATTTTATCTCCACCTTCATCAACTTAATTCCAAAAGAGCGAGAAGCAACTACTATAGATAAGTTTCATCATATTTCTTTATGTAATGTTATTTATAAAAAAATCTCTAAGGTAATTGCTAACCGTTTGAACCCTATAATGAAAAAGGTCATATCCCCAAAACAAGGGGGTTTTGTAGAAGGAATACAAATCCTAGATGATATTATTTTAGCTCATGAGACCATTCATTCGGTCAAAATTAACAAGAATTCATGAATGTTGATAAAACTTAACATATCCAAGGCCTATGACTGCCTAAACTGGGACTTCATCTGAAGCGTGTTAGATTCCTTTGGCTTCTGCAAGGAATGGGGTCATTGGATTGGAAATCTAGTCTCCTCCACCTTTTCTATCCTTGTCAATGGCTCCCCATTCCATACTTTTAACCCCTCTAGAGGTATAATACAAGGGGGCCTCTATTTCCTTTCCTCTACATTATCATGGTGGAAGGATTGGGAAGATCCATACAGAAAGCTTTGGTCGATGACCACCTTAAAGGGATTTCCATTCATCCCGAGACAAAGCCTCTCTCCCATCTTTATTTTTTGGACGATACATTGCTGATGGGACAACCTACAGTCAGGGAAGTTTTAAATTTTAAAGATACTCTCGATTTTTTCATGAAAGTGTTTGGAGCTCTCATCAACCATTATGAATCCCAATTTTTCTTATTTAACACCCTAGTATCCATTCAGAGAAACAATGTGTGAATTATGGGTTTTCAAAGGGACTTGCTTCCATCCAAATACCTGGGAGCTCCTTTACTAGACATAGCTCTTCAAAAATTTTCTTGGGAAGTTTTATTATTGAACCTCGAAGCCAAAATTGCTAGCTAGACCTTCTTTTTCTCACCTTTCCTAGAAGGATCCTTCTAATTAAGTTAGTGCTCCAATCCATGCATTTGTATATCTTTTTTGTTTATCCATCTCCCACGAAAATTCTTAAAATCATCTGCAACCTGTAGTGTGCCTTTTTATGGGGAGGTTCGTCCAAAGAAAGAAAGTGGGAACTAGTGGTGCAGGATAAGGTGTGTACCCCAAAGGAAGTAAGGGGACTAAACATCAAAGATCCTCTTCTCATGGGTAAAACATTAGCAGTAAAAAATTGGTGCTGATGGATAAAGAGACCAAGAGATTTGTGAGCTAAGGTGTGACGAGCCAAATGTGCAAATGAAACTACAGAGGAAGATCTAGTTAGATTAGAAGAGGAGAATCTTGGCTCTCTAATTTGGAACAATGCTTGGAACAACCGAGATTTGATCCAAGAAAACATTTTAGGGGGAAGTTAGAAATGGAAAATAAACCCTCTTCTGGGATGATGCTTGTCAAGAAGAACCTATCCTAAATGATCAGGATCTCTTCATACCAATAAGGGCCTCTATGATAGCTAAGGGATGGAAAAAATTCTTCCAGTACTGGGGGGGATCTATTGAACCATATAAGTTTCTTGCTAAACGAGTGTGGAAACAAAGTGAGACCCAACCAATAGTAGGGGAGAACTATGCTAGGGAAAAAAGGGTGATGTAAATTTCACATTCAAGGAAACTTATAGGATAGTAGTAGGGTCACATGGTGCAAATGTGAAAGAAATCTGGGAAAACGTTTGGAGCCCTGATCAATGGCCAAAAATATCTACCTTCCTATGGATATTGGTTAGTAAGAATAACTTAAGCTCATATCACCTCACCATGAGAGTGTATGAAGGGCCTTCAATCTACTTGATGTGTAGGGAGGAGGAGGAATCCTCGAACCACCTAGTCAACAATTGTAGGGAGGCATCAATACTTTCGGATGGGGGAGAAACCTTATTCAGACAAACAAATAGGGTTCAAGGATATATCATCCAATCCATATAACACTGGAGAGTTATCCCATTAAAAAATATTGTAGTGAATAAACTGTGGAACTCCTTCTTAGGGTTTTTACTATGGAATTTTTGGAAAGAGTGTAACAAAAGAATCTTTAAGTAGAAATACTAGAATACAGACATGATTTTGGAATTGATCCGGGCTAATGCTCGAGAATTGATTTTAGAAAGGGCGTGGAACAAAGAGGACTAGAAACCTTCAGAAGTAGACTCAATTATTCTCCATAATTAAAAAATTGATCGATGCACCAAGATCCCACCCTAGCTAAAAATTACTCCCATATCTCGCTTCAAATAAACATGGGATCCTCCTCCAATGCAGTACATCAAGTTGAATTTTAATGGTTCCTCGAAGGGAAATATAGGTCCCTTCAGTGTGGGAGGGTTTTTTTTTTTTACTCAGTAGAAAACATGCAGAGGATCTATATAATCAAGATGGTTAAAAATTGAAATAATGATATGGAATTGGAAGCTCTTTTAAAATGCTTGTAGGTAGTGAGGGAAGGAAAATACAAGACCTTGATCATGGAAGGAAACTCTAGTTTATTATCACAGCTTTGGGGAAAATCATCAATGGATCTATCCTAGACAAAGTGTCAACTAATTGGATACTAGAAATGGGTCTTGGGAAGATAGATGTCCTCATCATCCAAATTATGGTGATCATACCCTGCCATATCAAGCATAAGGGAAATGCCTTGACAAACACTTAGAGAATGAGGTGTTAAATTCTCCTAACCAAGCACCCGACAATTAATTTGGAATAAAATAATTTATTGAATAAAAGCACAACTGAGTTATTAACGAAACATTACAGTGAAAGAAAAAAATGGAAACCAAACACATTACACATGAAATTTTCTAGGTAAAAACCCCTAGAAAAATCCCAAAGGGAAAACTAGTACTATGAGATGTTTATTATTATTAATCTAGGCTCCCATCCTGGGATAATGGCCCACCTGAGGAATAATACAGAAAAAAAATAGCCAATCCTTACAAACCACAAGCTCAATCCTTCGATCTGGCTATTTGATGTTATCTCCCTTGTCACTCCTTTGCTCCTTTCCTCAAACCTTTCCATGCACACTTGGTTGAAATTCCTTCTTCACCCAATCAATGAGGTCTCACTCTCTCACTTTGTGTGTGTCTACTCCTCTCTCTTAGGCTTCCTTTTATAACCTTCAGTTTACCCTAAATCTCCAAAGTGATCAAAGGCTGAGATTAGATATGACTTTTACTTTTTTTTTTTTTTTGTAAGTAAGAAAATTATATTATATGTAGAGCCTGCTAGAGCTGAATAAAGGTTTCAAAATACAAAACGAAATAGGCTGTAGTTACTGGATTGCCCCAACAGAGGGGAAACCAGTCCAGCCAGCTCCTCATTCACCAGTCTTAGACAGTTGCTGACTTATAAAACAAACAAAGTTCATACTAAATGTCACCTGGCCTAGGAGTCTAAAGAAACTGGGTATCCGACAAAAGAGAGCTAGACACCTGGCGAAAATCCCAACCACGCGGCGCTGAGGTCTGCTGCCCATGGTTTTGCCTCGGTGTTGATCAGCTGGTCGTCCCCACGTTTCTCCTTTCGCTCCTCACGCTCCTTGTGCTCAGCGGGGCCGCTGTGTTCTGCTTCCTTCTGCCTCGCTGCTGCTTGTCGTAGCATATCATCTATCTCAGTGTCAATTTCCTCCTCCGGTGTGGTGCTAGTGGGGTCCGAGGAGAGCTCCATTTGCATGGTCGAGAGGATTTGTAGAAAGGTGGCCACATTGTCTTCGGTGGCTTGCAATCGAAACTTGAGATCCACCACCTCCCTTCTGAGTTCGAAGACTAGATCATACAGTATGCCCAGTCTTTCTCTGAAATGCTCGCTGTCGGGGTGGGCCGCATGGTGGAGACGCAGTCGATTGGCCTCTCCAAAAGCCCGTGGTGCATTTCTCCAGGTACTCGAGGAGCCAGGGAATGACATGGTCGCAAAGAATTGCATCCGGGGGTCCTGAGGACAACGAGGAATCGTAGGCGACCCGTGCGGGATGGTGGCCATGGCATGTGGGAGCGTCGACTGCGGAGGTGGCTAGGTGGTCGAAGTGCGAAGAAGTTTAGACCGCGCAAGAGATGGGGTGGCGCTTGGGGACAAAGTTGGGGGGTGGGTGGAGGAGCCTGTCATCGGGGAGGTTGAGGGCGAGAGCGGAGGTCTGCGGGGCTTCCATGGTGAGCCCCGCTTGGGCTTCCCTCTAATTCTTTCTTTCATGAGTGCAGGTGAACAGGTTTCAGAGTGTGGAAGAAGGAGCCAGAGTTGCAGATAGGCGGTGGAGAAGGTTTCAGAGCTTTCCTGGTTATGCTTGCGGCGTGAAGGGAGGAGCCCTTCTGAACGCAAGCCTGGTGGAATAACAAATGCAACGAGCCAAGCCATTATACAGTTTGCGGAGGAACAAAGGGTGGTGTTAATGCCCCTGACCTCGACCATCATGGCGAATTTAAACGCCTTAACTCCCCCGAGATGGTATTGTCCTGCTGCACGAGCTGGTCACGTGCCTGCGTGTGGCATTACACCGTGTCCAGTCCCGTTCCTTGCCACGGGGAGTCCACTAACACCCCATCCGGGGAAACATCTACAGAACCAGCTTTTTGCATACACTGCTGGAGGATAGGATGATCAGGATTCTGGGCAGAGTAGCAGCGGAGGTCCGGTCCTCTCCACTCAATGCCCACGTTAGCCAATTCATCCGCGATCTGATTCGCCTTCCTTCGGATATGAGTAGGGACGATCACCTGTTGAGAGTGCAATAGTTTTACAATGATCTGCAAACCATAGGTGAGTCTCCAGCTGGGTGATATATTGTCCGGGTTGACTCCATGCAGGATTTTGCGCAATAGGCCAATGATGACCTGGGAGTCCCCTTCAACGATAAGCTTAGTATAGTTGTTCTGGGCGCCCATTTGCAGTCCGTTGATGAGGCCCCAGAGTTCTGCTGCATTGTTTGAGGAATGCTCGAGGGGGCCTGCTCCTATGGCTAGAATATGTCCAAGATGATTTCGAAAGACAACTCCATACCCTGCATCTCCGGGATTGCCCTTCGAGGCCCCGTCAAAGTTGAGTTTGAGGAAATCTTTTGGTGGAGGAGACCAGAGGGAAGGGCTACTTGGATGAGGGTTGGAAGGGGGGGAGGAGGTCGACAGGGAGGGGGGAAGGGGAGTCCAGTGCCGAAGGAAAGGGAGCTTGGCAGGAGAGCAGGCCAAGTTAGCCTCTGACCAAGGTCTGAGTTGGAGAGTTTCCATAATATTTTTTTTACAAAGATCCCAACATAGACTCCACGGATGAGCCCTATTCCTGAAGATTCGGCTGTTTCTTTCTTTCTAGACTTGCCAAAGTACAAAGCCGGGTAAGAGCTGCCAAACCCTGTTGAGGTAGGGAGAGCTAAAAGGCTGATCTCTCCAGTTGTTGATGGTGTCAATGAAACTGTCTCTGAGACGGTCCGAGGTGCGCATTACCATCGCTACTTGATCCCAGACTTGCGTTGTGTAGTGGCAAGTGTTGAGTAGGTGATTCAAAGTTTCCTCCGTTTTTCCACAGAGGGTGCATATAGATGGTCCATTAAACCCCCGCTTCAGAAGATTATCCCAAGTGAGTATGCTTGAGTGTAAGACAAGCCAGAGGAAAAGGGTGATTTTCGGCCAGTGTTTCAGACGCCAAATCTTCCCCCAAATCTCCGTGTCTATGGTGGGATCTATCTTGGTCTTGAGTTGATAGGCTTCCTGTGTAGTGAAGGAGCCTTGCGATCTGTACCCCCACCTGAGTATGTCTTCACCATCTTGTAAGGGAATCTTCCTCTTAGCTAGAGCTTCTTGAAGGGGTGCCAACTCGATGTGCTGAGCCAGGTTGAGTCACCCTCGATCTATATGCCAATGACGCCACGTGTCCTCAGCGTGGTTGTTTTGCCAGTAATCCGCTACCTTTGTTAGGCCCATACCTGTAGTCTGGGTGCAAATGTCATGTGACCACTCCTCAGCATTCAGGGCTGGCCATTGTTGCCAGGAATCTTTCCAAAATAGAGCCGTCTCCCCATTGCCTATCTCCCAAAATGCATGCTGTGTAACAAGTTGCCTATTCTGCTTGGCCGCTTTCCATATCAAGGATCCCATGGTATCCCAATTCCATCGGATCAGATTGTTCTCTGCCGTGTTAGAGGCATATTTCTTCCTCCACAACTTTGCCCAAAGATCTGTGGGGTTTTTGAGCTAGCGCCACCAGATTTTGGCGCTGAGGACCCTGTTCATTGTGGATGGATCTTTTATTCCCAATCCTCCCTGAGCCTTAGGCTTGCAGATCGTTTCCCAACTGACTAAAGCGATCTTTTTGTCCTTGTTAAAGCCATGCCAAAGGAAGTTTCTTTGCAGGCTTCTGATGGTATTAAGAACCGATCTGGGGGCTGCTAGCACAGAGAAAGCATAAACCGGAAGGGCTTGGAGGACAACTTTGAGCAGGATAAGACGGCTGGGCAGGTTAAGGGCTCGAAAGGTCCAAGAGGAAAGCCTTTTGGAGAAGGAAGAGAGGAGGTTTTACCAAGAGGAGTGTTTGTGGGCTCTGTCAATTAAGGGTATGCCTAGATATTTGGACGGAAGGGAGCTTCTTTTGAAACCAAGGATCACCGAGATGTGAAGCTGAATCGGGAGAGGGGTGTTGAAAAAGAAGATTTGAGATTTATCCGTGTTGCACTCCAGGACTGAGGCATCGGAGAAGAGTTGGAGAATTTCCTTGAGAGAGTTGGCTTCTCTTGCAGTTGGGATTCCCATTAGGAGGGTGTCATCTACAAACTGGCTGTGGGAAATGGGCGGGGTTAAGCCATGCAGAGGTAAACCGGTTAAAAGGTTGTTCTCCAAAGCCTTATGAATAGATCTGCTAAGACCTTCCGCCATGATAATGAAAAGGAAAGGAGAAAGGGGGTCTCCCTGTTGAATACCTCTTGAGGGGAGAAGGGCTTTGAGGGTACACCATTGATAAGCAGGGAGAAGAAGGGCGAGGAGGTGAGATTTAATATCCAAGTGACCCAGTTTTGATCAAAACCAAATGCTAATAGCATTGCTTTCATATATTCCCAGCTGAGTTTATCAAAGGCTTTTGAAATGTCCAGTTTTAAAAGCATACCTGGGGTTTTTGTTTTCTGCAAGGAGTGGATGAGCTCATGTGCCAAGATGATGCTGTCCAGAATTTGTCTACCTTCAACATATCCCGATTGCTCTGGGGAAATGATGGTTGGCAGGATTGGTTTGAGTCTACGGGCGATGACCTTGGTGAGGAGTTTGTAGATGACATTGCAAAGGGCTATGGGCCTGTATTTCTTTGGTCTATTCGCTTGCCCCTCTTTGGGGATGAGGGCAAGAAAGGTTGCATTAAAATCCCTCAGGACCTCTCCCGTAGTCCTCGAGTCTTCTAGGATCTCCCAAACCTCTGTTCTGATCATCGGCCAACAGTAGTGGAAGAAATCGCTGGTAAAGCCATCTGGCCCTGGAGCCTTGCATTTGGGGGTGTCTTGAAGCACTTGGTCAACTTCTTCTATGGTGAAGGGCCTGAGGAGAGCTTCATTTTGTTCCTTAGTCACCAGAGTAGGCACGCATCTTGTGATCTGATTGATAGCTTCACTTCGGTCTGGTATGGGCTCYGTGAGAAGGTCTTGAAAGTAATCAACCAGGTGAGTCTCCAGGTCGGCGTGGGAATGCAGAGTCTCCCCTTCTTCTGTGATGAGATGCGTGATCTTATTGGATTGTCTTCGTTGGATAGTAGCTCGGTGGAAGAATTTGGTATTGCGCTCCCCTTCCTTGAGCCACTGTATACGCGACTTCTGCTTCCACAGTATCTCTTCCTTCTTTCTCCTGTCTTCCATCTGTTGGTTCACTTTGTGCTCCTGGTCTTTGAGCTCTTCTGTAAATCCTTGCTCCCTTATCCTGCACTGAATCTCGCTCATTTGCTCCGCGAGCTGTTTTTGTGAATCAAAGATGCCGCCAAAGGTGTGCCGGTTCCAGGACTTTAGCATTTGTTTGAGGTTCTTCAACTTTTGTTGGAATCTGTACATCTTGGTTCCATAGGGAATTTCCGCCTCCTTCCACCAGCCTTGAATTTTTGCTTGGAAGTCTGGATGATCTAACCTGAATTGTTCGAATCGGAATGGCTTCTTTCCCGGAGTGGCGGGGATATCCAGCCATAATTGGATGGGCCAATGATCCGATCCAGTGCGATTTAGAATGCTGGATTCTGTTGCAGTGCCTTCCATTATGAGTGACTCCGACACAAGGAAGCGGTCTAGTTTACAAGCGATCTGGTGCAATCCGGTTCTTCTGTTGGTCCAGGTGTGCGTTCCATTAATGGCCTCTACGTCAATTAGTCTGAGGTCATCTATCAGACTGTTGAATTCACCAGAATCTCGGTCCATTCGTCTTGAGCCTCCCTTTTTTTCCTCCAGGCCTCGGATGATGTTAAAGTCGCCCCCCACTATCCATCTGTGGTGTTGAGTGAGGCTGGACAGGTAACTTAGACTTCGAAGGAAGGCCTGTTTGTCTCTTGGAGTGGCTGGCCCATATACAGTTGTTAGATGTCCCGGCTTATCTGATCCTATGAGCCTGTAATCGGCTGTAATAGACCATCTGGTGGTGAAAAAGTTTTCCATTAGGACAGTATTGGTGCTCCAGAGGAGAGCAAGTCCACCAGTCGTGCCTGCAGCATCAGTTGAGACCCCTCCTCCCTGCTTCCAGTAATAGGGGATTAGTCGATTGATGTCCTCTGTGGTACATTTTGTTTCCTGCAACATTACAACATCTGGTGCTTCCGCTATGATCAAATCTCGTAGCATTTTCTGCTTGCTACGACCGTTGAGCCCTCTGATGTTCCATGAGATGATCTTCATGATGATTGAGGGGGGGGGAGAGGGGGAAAGCTATCCGAGATCAGGTGGATCTGTCCTGAGTTTACCATAAAGCTTCCAATTTCCTGTATAAGCTTATTTGTCGATTTCCGTCCACGTTTTTTCTCATCTTTTTGTGCCTTATTTGGGTTTTTTATCTGTCTGCCCTGGATGCCCAGTGCTTTGCTTGCTCGAGCTGAGGAGCCCGCCGAGGAGTTGAGGAACACTTTATGTACCTTCCTAAGCTGGTCTCTTGGAATGGTGTAGATTTTTTGGTGTCGGTAGGCATGCTCAAGGTGTTCCAGATCTACTCCAACTAGATCCTGTTCTTATACCTCCATGTCCTCATCCCCGTCTTTTGTTTCCTGTTGCTCAGGCGGGCTGCTCCTTGGGCCAGTTGGGGGAGGATCCGTCCCCTTGTTTTTCCCTGGTTGTTCAGCCTCTGGGTCTTTATTTTGAGAATCTATGTGCGGGGATGGTGGGATGATATGCGTCGGGTTTGAAGGTTCCTCTGGGTTATCTTGTAAAACTGCATATTTATTGCTGGTGGAAGGATCTTTACTTACCTGAGCTGGTTGCTTCCTGCCTCCCTGTCATCTTCTCCCTGTCTGTTGCGTGAATCCTTCCTTGTCCTTGCCATTTTCCGGATTCCCCTTCTTGTGCGGATTGTTGAGTGGACATTCCCTGAAGAGGTGTCCATGTTCATGGAATTTTCTACAGCGAAAGGGAATATGTTCGTAATAAATGGTTTGAGCCCAGTCCTCATCCTGATATTCCAGCATAATGGACCCCGGGAGTGGCTTGGCTATGTTTAGATAAACACAGATTCTTGCATAGGAAGTGTAGCGTCTCTGCTTAGTGGCTTCAGAGGACTTGACATAGATACCTATAGTGTTGCCTATACCAGCTAGAACTTCCTCCAACCAGAATTCCTGAGGGAGAGAGTACAACCTGATCCAGACTTGCGCATGGGTAAAGTCTTCCTTTTCGGGGCTGAACCTTTCTGTCCAGAATCTTAGAAATAGTCCTGCCGAGTTAAAAAAATAGGGCCCTCCATCAAAGATTCGGTTCTTGTCTTCTAGATTGTGGAGAATGATTGTGAAGAAACCCTTTGATCCCAGTTGAAGATCATAATTCCCTTTTGGCCTCCACTAGTACTGTATCCATTTGATTAGTTCTCGTTCCGAGGGCCATAACCCCAGAAACTTTCCTATCAGGGCGTGATCCTGCATATATTGTTTCTGTTCCTCGATACGGGGCGAGTTTATGACATATTTTGGGGCTTTTGGGGCTTGCGGAATGCACTTACCGGGGATCCAAGGGGCCGAGGCGTTTGCAGAGCTGTCTTCCTTTGCTGAATCCATGTCCGTGTCCCGATCTTTGAACGTCCCTTCGACCAGCAGCTGCGCGCGCATTTCTGGAGGCGTTTCGAAGGTCGGCCTCTTCCATCTGGTCGCCGGATCTTCATTAGCCGTGACTTGGCTGTAGAAGACGCCAGCCGGTGCTTCCCCAGGGTGTTGCGGGAGCCCCTACGGAGCCATTAAAGTGTGGCTGCAGTCCTCAGCGCGGCGGATGGAGTTAAAACCCTAGCTTCAGAACGTATTCTGCATTTGTTTGGCATTAAAGGTATGCGGGCTTGGCCCAGTTAAGCTTTCTGCAGCTAGACCACGTCCTTGCTCGGGTTTGAGCACAAGACCTGACCTTTTTTGCAAGAACGACTTTACCATCCAGCCGCCTCCGCTGACCTTGATATGACTTTTACTTTAGATTTAATGGCTAGGGTTTAATTTAATTCACTAATGCCAAATACTTAGGAATTTAATTTAATTAAATTCATATTAATTAGAAAAGTACATTCACTTTAATAATTACTTTATCAAAGTGAATCTCCTAAGTCCTGAGAGGTATTAAGGACAACTCCCATGTATTAGAAACAAACCGACGTGGAAGTACCTGTTCAATGCTACATACATAAAAAATCTTTCTTAGCGAGGAAGGTACTTCCACCACCCATAGGTGGCTTTGTCTTCGGTACCATATCCGCTACCATGGATGGTCTCCAATCCACTTGCTCGATTTCTCCCTCTGAACCAAAATCTATCCTTGCCATCTAGTTCGGGCCCTTGTTCGAAGACTTGTTTTCTTTTAACATTATCCTAGAAGTCTCCTACTCCTGAGCATCCTGCGTGGACATCTCATACCATGAATCCTTCTTGAAATAATTGGAAGGCCACTCCTTCCTACTTGAACCTGAATGTTGACTCCCTCTGAGCTGCTCAACCTTCAGAGCTACCTACTCCTTTTTCTATGCCAGTCTACTGCTTTCGATTGTTCACATAGGCTGACCCTTTATCTTGTACAAGTTTCTCTCTCTAACTCCAAGAACCACTGTTGTGTCTTAGCCATATCCTTTGGGATTGATCAACACTTGTCCATCCTGGAATGCTACGCCAAATCCCTTCTTCTCAATTGTTGAGACTAAGATCACACTTATCCTAAGTTCTAGCACCCACAAAAAATTCATCACTTTTAACATGTATCCTGACTCCATATGGAATGACACTATCCCAGTTCCATTTACTGCATGCTTGGTGCCAACACCAAGTTCCACATACATGTATGAGTCTGAATCTGTGAAGCTCTCGAAGAAATCCCATGCTCCTGTCATATGACATGTGGCTCCACTATCTAGTAGCCACACACTAGCTGATATGGTGCTTGATGATAGATGGGAAAAAAGTAAGAATCCCTGCTCAAAATTTATGGAAAACTCATCTTCCTGAGCCTTTGCTGACACAACTACTTCTAGTTGCATCCCGTTTCTTCCCTTCTTCCTCTCCAAACACTATGAAGCACATTCTTATGAAAATTAAAATATTTGACCTTACTTAGGTCCTTCCTTGTGCCAGCTTATGAAGATGAATCTCCACTTGTGTTCTTCTTGACCTTCCCCTTTCCCTTCTTTTCCTAACTGGGAAGTGAACGATTCTCCTCATCACCATCCTCCTGCGGGCCTCCTAGATCCTCTTGACGAGTCTCCTACTGGATGCAATCATCCCACAATCAGTTGAAGTCTAGAAGCTTCTCTCAAGCACATATTCCTTCGATGAATGAAGTCCAAGGCTTGGTGAAACCATTCAAGGCCACCCTCACTAACTCCACATCCATAATTGTCTCGATAACTTCCCTGAACTGATCATGAACTTGAGTGATCCTAGTGAGATAATTGGTCACTAAATTAGTCTTGGACATCTTGGTGTTCCTAAGTTAGTCCCTCAATACCATCTTTCGGTTCTCGTTATTACATTGAAACATATTTTTCAAAGTTGAGAACATTGCATTGGTTGACTTTTTCTCAGATAAGTGGGGTACCAAATGATCCCTAACCGAATATAATATCATCCACATTGCCTTGGACTCCCTTTCCTCTTTCTTGGCCACCTTTGCAGGATCTGTCAAAGCGATCACTATGATATTTGCATGACTCCACAATCCTTTCTCCTTTAGGAGAAACATGATCCTCGCCTTCCATGGAAAAAGTTATAGGCACCCTCCAATCGGTCCTCATACCTCAAACCAGCTGATGCCATCTCCGAGATATGAAATTTTTCGAGAACACAATCTGCTAAAAATATGTTCCTAGTCCTTCAGTCACGAAAAAATAAAGAATTGTTTTGGTTGCCAGGATCCTTACCCAGGACCCTTTACTCGCTACCCGCTGCTCATACCTATTGATTGCTTCCTAGACCCCTTCCTGAAGCTACCCGCAACATTATGTTGTTTATCTAGTACTTCTATGGGCTTTCTGGTGGCTCTGTTGACCTGTCTTTAACTGACTAGTTCCTCAACTCGCCTGGATGGATGCTGTGCTAGATGAGCTGGTAGTTGCATGAACTACTCCCTGTTGGATGAATTGGTGGCCTTGATGGCCTTGTCATTGGATGTCTGGCTGACCCATTTCCTCACCTAATGTGTTGGTTTCCCCACGAGTGAGCGACCTACTCTGGTAGCTATGGCTGTAGTGCTTTTGGCAGCCATCAACCACTTTCCTTTTCTTGGTGGGTGTTCCTCTGCTCACTTGTGCGACCAAAACAACCCACACGACTACCCTCTACCATGCCGGATCCACGCCCTTGATCGACTGCATCTCATCTCTCGTCCCACATCTATTCTCCATGCTAGAAATTGTCGGCTGCAACCACTATCTGGATGAACCTTCATATTGCTTTTCTTTGTAGTGTAGCTAGGGGAATAATATCGGGTACCTAGGTAGGTATCCAAGGGGAATACTAGTAGAGATGTATTATTATGTATGAAGGTCACTTTAATAAATGAGGCTTAGTGTGAATGCAACAAATGTAAGAGGAATTACTAAAAGGTTCCGCTTCTAGAAGCTTCCTCCTCTAGAATCTCCTTAGGTGGTAGGTAGTATTATAAAAGGAGATATGATTAATGGAATGGGAAAGTTGAGAAGTATTGTATTTTGAGCGGTAGCTCATTAGGAGGTTTCCCCCTCAAAGAGGAAATTAGTGAACAAGAGTGGATACCTTCTTTAATATGATCTATTATATGGTGTTTCCCTACCTTAAGGGTTTTCAATATAATAAAGTCTGTGTTTTCTATATTGTTCTTGGATCTATTGTGGTGTTTTTGTATTTAGATATTTGGTACTTAACATCCTCTGGTGATACCTTTACATATATACCACTCCTAATTCCTGCCTTTCTCCATGGCTCATGGCTGCTCCAAGTCCTCACACCCTCAGTCGTCACCTAGCGGGCTGTCTCATAGGACTTGTGCAACCTACAACTACTTTCTCCCATTCCTTAGACTCTTCAACACCCATGTGTGGATCCTCTGACAACATATGACCTCTACCTTCGATCTGCAACATACAAAGGCTATACGATGTATGATGTATGTACGAATGTTGTACAACCCATACAACAGTCGTACGACTATACCTTCCCTTTTTTTTGAGATTAAATCTTTACCTTGTAGCCCGTAAACAAAAATATTTTTTTGCGCCACAAATCACATCATGTGCAACCTGGTTCCTCCTTTCAGAGATCACACTATGACACCATGTTAATTTATCCTAACCCAACACCCGACAACTAATTCTGAATAAAATAATTCATGGAATAAAAGAACAACTGAGTTATTAGTGAAAAATTACAACATAAGCAAAAAATTGGAAACCAAACAAATTGCGCATGGAATTTTCTGGGTAAAAACCCCTGGAAAAACCCCGAAGGTAAAAAAAATACTGTGAGAAGTTTATTATTATTAATCTAGGATCCCTTCCTGGGATAATGGCCCACATGAGGAATAATACAAAAAAACAAATATCCAAGCCTTACAAACCTGTTCCTTCGATCTTGCTGGTTGGCTGGTATCTCCCTTATTTCCCCTTTGCTCCTTTCTTCGAATCATGCCCTTCACACTTGAATGAAAGTAATTCTTCCCCCAATCAATAAGATGCCACTCTCTCACTTAGTGTGTGTCTACTCCTCTTACGTAGGCTTCCTTTAATAACCTTAAGTTTACCCTAAATCCAAAACCCTAGATTTCCAAAGTGATCAAAGGCTGAGATTAGATCTCACCTTCACTTTAGATCTAATGGCTAGGATTTAATTTAATTCACTAATTCCAAATACTTAGGAATTAAATTAAATTAAACTCATATTAATTACAAAAGTACATTCCTTTAATCATTACTTTATCAATGGAATCTGCTAAGTTCGGAGAGGTATTAAGGACGACTACCATGTGTTAGACACAAACCGACGTGGAAGTACCTGTTTGATACTACATACATCAACATGAGGGAGTTAGTCAGAGAAACATATCAAATGTATAGATTTAGAATGATGAAAATCCTAATCAACTTAGGGAGGATTGCAAAAGGATAAATGAAAATGACAATTTTGACTTGAATAGGGTGTTAACAAGCGGGGAGATGACCGTGAGAATGTGTCATTCTACCACCACCACAAGGAGAAATTAAGGGACAGGGTAGGTGAAAGCATGTGGAAGGATCTAGTGTCAAACGTGGGGAGAAGAGGTGACATGGGAAGGAGTATGGAACTCCTCTCACCACCAATGAGCATGATGGCCTTGCAAGACGACAATATAGAGCAGTACAGGAGGTGGTTAGACATGAAGTGTAAGAGGAGGAATGATTGGGAAATGAATGATGATGTGATTTTTAGGGGACATTATTTCTTGACAAGGAGGGAAAAGATGATGGATAGGGAAGGTCACATAATCGAAGAGATTATAGTTTGGCTATAGATAGTGAAAAACATGGAACAAAGAATGTAATGTACCCTAGGAAATCACCTACCTTGACTCCTGGTAATTTTGCTAGCATTACTTGTTTCTTAAACCTGATGTTTTGTTTCAATTCCTTTGTGTGGT
>JASDQU010682563.1:19544-29796 GCA_032191745.1 Picea mariana | reverse complement strand
GACCAGGGTAAAAGAATTGTCTACACCCTTCAATCCTTGGATTGTGTCTTGTCTTTTGCTAGATGGGTCGATGGGTTTACTATAAGGGTTGTTTTTTTCCTATTGGAGACCGTATAAATAGGTTAAGATGACAGATAGGTTTGGTAGAAGGGAGATATCACACAAGAGGAATGGTGAGGGATTTTCTCGAAATGCCCCATTAAATAAGAAATCCCAAATGGAAACTAGGGCCCAAAACGAGGCATGGGAGGCAGATAATCTATATGTGGAAAATTGCTCAGACTCATCCAGAGCATAGGTCAAGGAGATGGAAAAAATAGTTCGCGACAAAATATATCGGACTCCTAGCTCTTGGAGAAACTGGAACGATGGGTGATAGATCCAGGGTACTCCCATACCAGGGAGACTAAGTATTTCGAGATTGCAGAGATTTACCAGAGGGTCAAGGACATGATTGCTCAGACCATGGAGAAAAAACAAGAGGAAAAACAAGACATCCTTCACACCATCCATATCTTTGAAGGCAATTTTGAGGTGGTGTGTAAGGAAATATTTCGGATTGGGATTTTAGTTACTTAGGTGGAAGAGGAGAAGACTGGTAAGAAAAAAGATGAGGACTTGGATGGTTTAGTGGGAACCCAAGCCAACCCAATTGAAATCAATGAATACCCCCAACCATCTAGAATGAATAAGTAGGAGGTTGGCGAGGAAGACATGGTGCTCAAAGTGGTAGTCGAGGAAAGTCCACATTCTCCTGTTGTATGATGTTTGATTTTATTGATATTATTTTATTGTATTACATTAATAGTCAGATATGGATAAATATGGTGTCTTTTTTCGATTGTACGTCACTATTAACATGGAAAGCTCTTAACCTTCTGATTAGGCATGAAAACATTATTCTAGTAGAGGCTTTGGTTTTCTCCTAAGGTGAGCTTCTACCAAGAATAGTTGTAATATTCTCTTTTTGTATATAATGTGAAATATCGATATGGTTTTTTAGCTTAAAAAAATGAATATAATATAATAACAATGATTATAATATAATATTATTGTATAACTAACTTAAATATAACAAAGAATATAATAATATTATATAACTAAATTATATATAATATATGCTTGCACAACCATATTATTAAAAGTGGTTGATACACATCAATCGACGCCATTAGTTTTTGAAGGGTGGAAAATGGCACCAATCGACATATATCAACCACTTTTAATAATGTGATTGTTCTAGTTGATAGTCGATGTGCATGTGGAGGATTAGTAGATCATAGTTGATTATGGTTGACTCTGGTTGATGATGGTCAAGTTATGGTTGATGAGGGTTTATTACGGTTGACTATGGGTGGTCATGGTTGACCATGGTTATCCACGTTTAACTATAGTCAACTATGATATCCTATGGTTGACCATGGTTGACTTTAATTGACCATGGTTGAGTTTAGTTGACTATGAAAGAGTATAGTTGACTATGTTTGACTATAGTTATTTATGGTTGACTATGGTTGGCCATTTTTTATCATTGGTTCATCGTGGTTGAGTATGGTTGAGTATGTTGACCTTGTTGAACATGTCAAGAATGGGTGAGCATGGTTGTCTATAGTTGACCATGGTTGAATTTGGTTGACAATAGTTGACTATGATCAACTATGGTTGAATATGGTCAACTTATGGTTGACTTGAGTTTACTGTGGTCAACATATGGATGATTAAAAGTCAATATGGTAAAACATGTTTCACCATGTTGACTATGGTTGACCAAATTTAACCATGTCTGAATGTATAGACTATGTATCACCACATTTGACCAAATTTGACCATGCTTGACACTGGTTGCCTATGGTTTCCAAGGAAAGGCTATAGTTTACTATGGTTGGCCATGGTTGAGAACATTTGTTAATGATGACCCTATTTCCCATGTTGACCATGGTCAACTATGGTTAACCATGGTTGATGATGATTACCCATGGTCACCTATGTTTGACCATGGTTGGTTATGATTTCCAATGATTTCCTATGTTTGACCATGGTTGAGTAAGGTTAACTAGGGTAGACCATGGCCAATGTTTGACCATGTTGACTATGGTTGAACACATTTGACCATGTATATTATGTATGACCATGTTTGACCATGGTTTCCTATGGTTTCCCATGAAATTCTATAGTTGACTACATGGCTGTCCATGGTTGAGAAATTTGATAATGGTGACCATGTTTCCCATGTTGGCCATGGTTGACAATGACTACCCATGGTTGCTTATGTTTGATAATGGTTGACTACGGTTGCCTATGGTTGCCTATATTTGACCATGGTTGAGTATGGTTGACCGTGATTGAATATGTATGACCATGGTTGATTATGGTTGACCATGTGAGACCATGTTTGACTATGGTTGACCATGTTTGATCATGTTGACTATGTAGACCATGAGCCAAAATTATATTTTCGTGTGACATAAAAGTTTTCTTTCTCACGATGTATTGCACTTAAAATATCTTTTCTCATGACATTGATAGCAAACAAACATGTTTTTCATAGATGATGATTTATACTTGTTCTAAGGACATTGATAGCAAATAAGCTTGAACTTTGTAGATGATTGTATATACTTGTTCTATGGGTATTTAAAGAAAATAAACTTGATTTATACTTTGCAAATGATGATTTATACTTGTTCTAAGGACATTGATAGCAAATCAACTTGATTTATACTTTGTAGATGATGATTTATACTTGTTCTAAGGACATTGTTTTAAGGACATTGATAACAAATAAGTTTGAACTTTGTAGATGATGAGTTATACATGTGTTGGATTACTGAGAGGGAGGGTGAATCAGTAATAGAGAAGTTTAATCCTTTTTCACCATAAAATGCAAGTGTTATATCAATGTATCATTATCATCCAATAGTTGCAGAGTAAATAAACAATGAAAAAATGAGCAATCACACACATACACAGTACACCAGTGTTTTACGTGGAAATCCAAAGCAGGAGAAAACCACATAATTTTTTTTCTTATACGTCTTTAAGAATTACATTCATTGGAAGCACTAAATTCCTTTGTTTTCCAGCTACAACTAGAAGGAGGATCCAACCCCCTAGTTTCTCAGGCTACAACCTGAGAGAAGTTCCAACTCCCCAATTATCTGGCTACAACCAGAAGGAGGCTATAACCCCCTATGTTCTCTGGCTACAACTAGAAGGTGGCTACAACCATCTGTCCTTTCCCTGTCCAACTATCTTGCCGTATAAGTAGAATGATGGAACCATTGTCACATTATCACTGTGAGATATATTGCTGTAAACATGTACCAATAACTTGTGCCAACATGCACCTCAACCTGTACCATAAACAAATGCATCAACCATACACCAAACCTGTACAAATAACCTATCACAATAACTTGTCCAAACAAATTGTACCATAAAAAAGTGCATCAACCATGCGCCAACTTGTACCTCAACCTGTACCATCAACGAGTGCATCAAACATGTACCAAATATGTACCAATCATGCATCAAATACACATAAACTATGACTCATCAAGATGTACCAACATCATCAACTATACACCTCATGTATGTGCCAACTCATCAACTACGTGTATCAACCATGTACCCAACATGTACCTCAACCATATATCAAATACATATACCAATATAACCATCAAAAGTTCTCTAGCAATACATCATGCTATTCATAACCAAATACCATAAACCCTTACATCAAACCATGTGCCATAACCTCACTTTTATGTAGCCTCAAGGATGTACCATATAGAAGCCAATCATATACCAATACCACTAACAAGTGTCTCTCACAATGCACCACAAGATATGCCAATAAATCAGACTAAGTGCATTGACAATATACTTCAATAGATCTTCCTCAAAACCATTCTACAACAAGCCCTAAACTTCCAAGAGGGAATCCAACAGATTTACAAGGAAAACCCTCAACTAGATTCATAAGTTCAACACTACACATATGAAAACCATACCTTTTTCTTCTTGTAGCGATCTGCTTCCGCGATTTTTCTGCTGCACTTTTCCTACCGCGATTTTCCTGCCGCACTTTTTCTGCCGCAGTTTTTCTGTCGCACTTTTCCTGCTGCACTTTTTTTGCCTCACTTTTCCTGCCATGATTTTCCTGCTGCATTTTTCTACCATACTTTTCCTGCCACGATTTTCTTGCCGCACTTTTCCTACCGCACTTTTTCTGTCGCATTTTTCTTGCCACGATTTTTCTGCCGCACTTTTTTTTTCTGCAGTTTTCCTGCTGCGATTTTTCTGTTGCACTTTTTCTACCACACTTTTCTCTATCAATAATACCTGCCCAAATAAAATTTCACAAAATAGATATTCAATAGGTTATTAAATGAGATACCTTTGTCTCTTATTTATACTTTCATGTAACTTCCTCAAGGGGTTACCTTCTAACCATCTTAACCCACTTTCCTTATTTTAGGGCTAACCCACTTCTAACCATTTGTCCACTTAGCAATTTCTCCATTAACTTTATTATTTAAATAATTTCTTTTGTATCCAATTTGACTTATAGTACACTCATCACTTCACTTTATTACTTAACTTCTAACCATCTTAAACCACTTTCCTTATTTTAGGGCTAACCCACTTCTAACCACTTGTCCACTTAGTAATTTCTCCATTAACTTTATTATTTAAACAATTTATTTTGTATCCACTTTGACTTATAGTACACTCATCACTTCACTTTATTATTTAAATAATTTCTTCTTTGCAACCACTTTGACTACTTTGACCTTTTGGGGCTTCTAGATGACTCATGAGGGTTCTTCAACTTCACATGGTCATAACTCTCTAACCGTGAGGAGTTATGTGACATTCCACATACCACCGGAAATTGCATGACATGTAATATCCATATAGAATAGTCTTACCTTCAAATATATTAAAACTCATACCATTATATATCAAACAAACTTGGGTCCATTACCCAAACCTTTGTGCTACCAAGATTCACTACTAGACTTTCTTCAAGGGTTGACATCAATGAAAACCAACCCAAATAATCAACATGTTCTAAGGACATTTAAGCACACCATACATGAATCATAGAGTATATATGTTTTACCATGATGCACACTATGACCATTATACATCCATATATAAATTTTTTATTATATTGAGATTGCCCCATGAGAAATCTCAACACTTTTAGAATCATTCAAGTTGGTTTGTAAATCAACTAAATTTTCAGACTCTAAAATGAATTTGAACATTATATTTAATAATTGTGTAAAGTTTAAAAAATAAAATGGATAAGAATGATGTTGACATTTATTTGAATTATAAAAATGACATTGACTTTTAAGTTTATAAAATAAATTTAAAAATAAATTTATTGGAAAATTATTTGTACCTTATGGTGTGAGTGCGATCCATTAATTGGGGTCCATCCCTTCATACATTTTGGAATTTCTTTTCATATATTGGAATTGGTTGTGTTGCATGGTTGATGTCGATGTACCTTTTTACGTTAGTTTTAATTATTAAAATGATATTGACTTTTAATATTATAAAATAAATAAATAAAGTTCACAATGTCATAAGGAATAGTTATATATATATATATATATATATATATATATTATAAAATAAATAAATAAAGTTCACAATGTCATAAGGAACAATTGAGAAACTATGGTTGAATAAGGTAGACTATGGTCAACTATGGAAGACCATGTTGACCATGAGTGACTATTATTGACGATGGTTAACCATGGATGACCATGGTTGACTATGTTTGAACATGGTTGACCATGGTTGACTATAGTTTACTACAGTTGGATTGCATCATAATGTGACATTCGTGAAGGGTTATGTTCGATTGTGATGTCAGGATATGTTCATCTCATTACAATGTCAGGGTATGTTCATCACATTGTGATGTTAGGTTTTATTCGATAGATTGCAATGTTAGATATTTTTTGTCACATTGTGATGTCAGGTTATGGTTTTCACATTGTGACATTAGGTTTTGTTCATCACATGACAACGTTAGGTTATGGTCATCACATTTGTGATGTTTGTTTTTGTTTTTGTTTTTCACAATATAACGTTAGGTTATGTTCGTCACATTACAACATTGAAATATGTTCATCACATTGTGACGGTGGGTTATGTTTGTCACATTGCAATGTCAGGTTATGTCCATCTCATTGCTATGTTGGGCTATGTTCATTACGTTGTGAAATTGGGTTATGTACATCCCATTGAGCCAATAGGTTATGTTCATCACATTGCGATGTCATGGTATATTCCTCACATTGTGATGTCATGTATGTTGGATTTCATCACAATGTGATGTTGGTGAAGGTTTATGTTCGAATGAAACATTGAGATATGTTAATCACATTGTGACGTCAGATTATGTTTGCCACATTGTGACATCAGGCAATGCTTTCCACATTGCGACATCAGGTACTGTTTCTCACATTGCAACATTAGGTTTTTTTCATCACATTGCAAGATCAATTTATGTTTGACACATTGTGAAAAGGAAGTTTTGGCCAATTCTTTCCTTTGTCACGAAGAAATAAACTTTGAACCGTCGCAATATATCACACGACATGAAACTTACCTGCAATTGATGTGTCATGACTAAAATGTTTTTTGCATGAACCAAAAGTTTAGTTTCATGCGACACACAATTTTTCTTTCTCATGATATATTGCACTTAAAATATCTTTCCTCACGACATTGATAACAAAATAGCTTGATCTTCGCAGATGATGATTTATACTTGTTCTAAGGACATTGATAAAAAATAAACTTGAACTTTGTAGATGATGATTTATACTTGTTCTAAGGGAATTTATAGAAAATCAACTTGATTTATACTTTGCAAATGATGATTTATGCATGTTCTAAGGACATTGATAGTAAATCAACTTGATTTATACTTTGTAGATGATGATTTATACTTGTTCTAAGGACATTGTTTTGAGGACATTGATAACAAATAAGATTAAACTTTGTAGATGATAATTTATACATGTTCTAAGAACATTTAAGTACACCACACATCAATCATAAAGTGTATACATTGCACCAAGATACCCACTATGACCATTATATATCTACATATATATATTTTTATTATATTTAGATTGTCATATGAAAAATATCAACACTTTTAGAATCATTCAAGTTGGTTACTAAACTAGCTAAATTATCAAACTCTTAAATGATTTTTCATTATATTTCATAATCTTGTAAAGTTTAAAAAGGAAAATGCATAAAATTGACATTAACATTTAGTTGAATTATAAAAATGGCATTGACTTTTAAGTAAAATAAATTTATTATAAAATTGTTTCTACCTTGTAGTGTGGGTGAGATCCATTAATTGGGTCCATCTCTTCATACATTTTGGAATTTATTTTCATATATTGGAGTTGGTTGTGTTGCATTTTTCATGCCAATGAACCATTTTACATTAGTTTTAATTATAAAAATGATATTGACTTTTAAGATTATAAAATAAATAAGTAAAGTTCGCAAGTCATAAGGAACAATTTTGAAACTAAATAAAAATATATATATTATAAAATAAATAAATAAAGTTCGCAATGTCATAAGGAACAATTGTGAAACTATGGTTGAATAGGGTAGACCATGGTCGACTATGGAAGACCATGTTGACCATGGGTGACTATGAGTAACCATGGATGACTATGTATGACCATGGTTGACCATGTTTGACCATGCCTAACCATGGATGACCATGGTTGACCATGGTTGACTATAGTTTACTATGGTTGGATTGCATCATAATGTGACATTGGTGAAGGGTTATGTTCGATTGTGACGTGAGGATATGTTCATCATATTACAACGTTAGGGTATCTTCATCACATTGTGATGTTAGGTTTTGATCGATAGATTGCAATATCAGGTATTGTTTGTCACATTGTGATGTCAGATTATGGTTTTCACATTGTGACATTAGGTTTTGTTCATCACATGACAACGTTAGGTTATGGTCATCACATTTGTGATGTTTGGTTTTGTTTGTCACATTATGATGTTAGGTTATGTTCGTTACATTATGACATTGGAATATGTTCATCACATTGTGACAGTGAGTTATGTTTGTCACATCACAACATTAGGTTATGTCCATCTCATTGCTATGTTGGGGTATGTTCATCACATTATGACATTGGGTTATGTACATCACATTGAGACAATAGGTTATGTTCATCACATTGCGACGTCAAGATATATTCCTCACACTGCGATGTCGTGTATGTTGGATTTCATCACAATGTGATGTTGGTGAAGGTTTATGTTCAAATGCAATGTTGAGATATGTTAATCACATTGCGACGTCAGGTTATGTTTGTCACATTGCAACATCAGGTATTGTTTGTCACATTGCAAAATTATATTTTGTTCATCACATTGCAAGGTCGATTTATGTTTGACACATTGTGAAAAGGAAGTTTGGCCAAGTTTTTCCTTTGTTGTGAATATAGGAACTTTGAACCGTCACAAAATATCACACGAAAGGAAACTTACCTGCAATGTGATGTGTCATGACTAAAATGTTTTTTGCATGAATCAAAAGTTTATTTTCATGCGACACAAAATTTTTCTTTCTCACTGTATATTGCACTTAAAATATCTTTCCTCAGGACATTGATAGCAAAATAACTTGATCTTCACATATGATGATTTATACTTGTTCTAAGGACATTGATAAAAAATAAACTTGAACTTTGTAGACGATGATTTATACTTGTTCTAAGGGAATTTATAAAAAATCAACTTGATTTATACTTTGCAAATGATGATTTATGCATGATCTAAGGATATTGATAGTAAATCAACTTGATTTATACTTTGTAGATGATGATTTATACTTGTTCTAAGGACATTATTTTGAGGATGTTGATAGAAAATAAGTTTGAACTTTGTAGATGATGATTTAAACATGTCCTAAGGACATTTAAGTACACCACACATGAATCATAGAGTGTATACATTACACAAAGATACCCACTATGACCATTACATATCCACATATAATTTTTTTTATTATATTCATATTGTCCTATGAAAAATATTAACACTTTTAGAATCATTCAAGTTGGTTTCTAAACCAACTAAATTATCAGAATCTTAAATGATTTTTAATTATATTAAATAATTTTGTAAAGTTTAAAATGGAAAATGGATAAAAATGACATTGACATTTGCTTGAATTATAAAAATGGCATTGAATTTTAATTTGATAAAATAAATTTAAAAATAAAATTATTATAAAATTATTTCTACCTTGTGGGTGAGATCCATTAATTAGGGTTCATCTCTTCATACATTTTGGAATTTATTTCCATATATTGGAGTTGGTTGTGTTGCATTGTTGAGGGTGTGGGTGGTGGGATATATTAGAGAAAACATTTTTATGTTTTCTCTAATATATCCCTCCACCCCCACCCTCATAATGTTTTCTCTAATATATCCCTCCACCCCCACCCTCGGTGGGGGGATATATTAGAGAAAACATTATTATGTTTTCTCTAATATATCCCCTCACCCCAATGAGGGTGGGCATGGGGGGATATATTAGAGAAAAAATAATAGTGAGGGTGGAGGGATATATTAGAGAAAAAATTATTATGTTTTCTCTAATATATCCCCCACCCCCATAATTGTTTCACCCCCACCCTCATAATGTTTTTTCTAATATACCCCCCACCCCCACCATCATGCCAATGCATTGAGGGTGGGGGTATATATTAGAGAAAACATAATAGGGTGGGGGTATATTAGAGAAAACATTATTATGTTTTCTCTAATATATGCTCCAACCCTCAATGCATTGGCATGAGGGTGGGGGGATGTTACACATTATTTTCATCATCCCTATGACCGTTAATGATGTAAACCTATTTGTTGCCTTTAGAGGGGTCAGTGGCCTGAGTTCCTGAAGAAAGAAGGGAGAAGAACTTTTCCTGAGAAAAGAAGTTGCATTTTCCTTTGTAAAAACCCTATAAAAAGGGAAGTTCGCAGGTTGCTATATAGGTAGGGTGCGAGAATGCCTGATTCTCGCAGGTTGCACCATAGCTGGGTTGCGATAGGTTCACAGGTTGCTCTATAGGCAGGGTGCGAGAATGCCTACACGTGGGGAAAACGAGCATTTTCTCGAATCTTCTAGAAGGAGAAACTTCCATGGTGAGGTGGCATC
>JASDQU010682563.1:0-17305 GCA_032191745.1 Picea mariana | reverse complement strand
TATATATATATATATATATATATATATATATATATATATATATATATATATATATATATATATATATATATGGAACAATTATAAAACAATTATACAAAGTCTATTTAATTCACTTAAGTGCATGCTTAATTCCATTACATTAGATTATACACTTCTTTGTACTTAAAAATCATATCAATTGCTTTCGATATCAATTTTATCATGAAAAGTATGTTAATATTAATTTTTGATCTGATTGAATTTTAAAACAATACTAAATTAAAATTGATATAAACTTGTATATATAAACTGTGAAAGGTTCCGATTCCAAAAATATGGAAACAAAAAAATTTAATCCCATTTATAAAAAATATTTATAAAAAATAAAAAATAAGCAAAACAAAACCATTTACTGTTAGATCAATTATAATGTGGTGATAACTTCTAACTAGTCTATTTGAAATCACCAGTTTTACTGATCAAATGATGTAATGTAAAAAATTATATAGAAGTTTTGGAAATGAGAGAAAACATAGATTCGTTTACTTATTCCTTGTGATTTCTAGTGAATCATTCTGCATGCAACATAAACTTAATTTATTTTGAGATATCCAACTCTTATTTATTTATTTATTTGCACTTCCCTTTTACAATAGAATGTATCACTAGTTTATTTTGATTTTTAATAGTTCCATCTTATATCACAAAGTCCAACGCTTTTAATACAATGTTTCCCCCCCAAAAAAAAATGATTCCATGAAAGTACACATTGTATATATAAACACTGCAACTTTTAAAAATTCCAAGAAAGTACATGTTATATAAAAAATAACATTGCATTGAAAAATTATTATCATGTACCCATCTAATAAATCCAATCTGATAATATCTCCACTTTGTAAACATCGAGAATACACACACACACACACACACACACACACACAATGTGTGTGTAATTTGTTTAATTCATTTTAACCATAATATAAACACATGAAATAATGAACTGAATGTTTTTGGTCACTCAAAGCCAAAACTTGTAACCTAAATTACCAATTGATTAGAAACCGACCTCGATTGTCAAAACCTCCATGAAATGTGTACCCACATATTGATGACAAAAGGACGTTTAAGATGCTCTAATAATGTATTAATCCCTGACAAGATATTTTGTTAGTGCATACTAAACACAGGATTCAAAAATTGTATTTTTGATTTGGCATTTGGTTTAACTCCAAATCTATAGATTTCATACTTGTTCTATTTATCCCTTTTTTTAAGCCAAGTATACAAATACAAGCCTACTTTAAACAACCATAAATAGGTGGAACAACCTCTATAATACTATGATGATGATGTTGATAAGGAGGATGGGGTTTAAGGAACATTTTTCTTTTTAATAGAGCTATGGCAACAAACTCTCTATGGCGAGTGTTGATGAAAGATGGCATCTGTAATAGGGTCATAAATACAAACATCTTCCTTACTTCTCAGTCTCAACTTGGCCCATAGTGACTACTTGTAGAGCGACATCGACCTCTCAGACCTAGAAAAAATTAATAAAGGATTTACCCCTCATAACTCATTGGTTGAGCTGGAGCCCTAGGTCAGACCAGTTGGTTTTAATAGGTAAATATTAATAGATTATGGGGTTGGGGAACTCCTTTGTTATTTCTCATGAGATCTTATCTACTTTAAAGAAAAAAAAATATAACTTATCTTTATCAGGTGAGTGACTCTTCTCGGCCAGGTACTATTTTCTCAGAGTGGAAAGACAGTGGAGATCTTGCTCTAACTAGGATTTTGACAAAAGAATGGGATTTGTATTGCATGGATTTAATTGGTTCGGGGATCCATCTTCAAGACATAGATGATGAGCTTAAATGGATTGGAGGTGATAAGTTAGGTTCTTTATCGATCAAAAGTGTCTATCATGCCATTGCTTCTAAAATTTGGTAGCAACCCATTCACAGTTTGTAACGACCCCTCCGTTATGACAACAATTAGTGATGTAAAAATAGAGAATATTTTTTTTTGAAACAATCGTTAGTACATGTAACATGTGTCTCAACATAAATTAATAACTACTCAATCAATTTCATCACATTCAACGGAAGGAAACATCACTATTATTCAATCAACCATATCTCAAAATGATAACATAAGGAAACTACCCGCCCAACCTATCCTGCATGGTTAGGACCTCCAAGACACATAAGAAACATTCAAGTCCAGGATTAATCCGATAGATTTTGACCATTTAATGTGTTAGGACTGGCAACTGTTCTGAGGAACAAGGAAGTATCTAAATCCCATTAATTCAATCATACACCGATATTCAAGACTAGAATCATTGACATACTTAATCATCAATTCATCATAGTGCATATAATAATATAATCTACTTAATAAATCTTTCAAGAAATGCTTAAGTGTAATTTCGAATAAGAATTTGATACATAAATATTAATAAGAACCCCATTAGCGTAAGTACACTCTTAGGAGTGGCATAGATCTAATTCAATCTTCATTAGTGTCTTGTCAAGTCAGGCTCAGTCCATGTCAAGCATCAATCAAGTTTTCACCATTTTCAATAAATACAACTTCTATGTAACTCAACCATGTACCTTACTAACATGATATATCTTAATTAATAATTCATAAGTACTTCAGATACTAGTTACACTTCCAATCATAAAATCCCATAAGAAGATTAATGTCTTCCTTAAGCACCACATACGGAATTCAATACCACTTTAAGTATCCTCTTTAACTATAAGAAATCATACATAATTAGCAATTAATAAGAAGTCTATTGATTGCATATCCATTTTAAAAGAATAAGAGGTTCAATCATAACAAGCAATATGGAAAGATTCCAAGACTACCTTACATTTCCATTGCAAGAACTATAAGAAGTTCAACCCATAATTTAAGAATTAGATAAGATAAATTATATGCTATCTTGCATATCCATATGTAAGGATAATTTAAAGAAGATCAAGTTTTATTTAAACGATAAAATGAAGAACCCAAAGTTGACTTATAACCCAATTAAAAGAAGTAAAGGAAGACCCAACAATAATATAAGAATCCAATGTCAACTTACAATCCCATTCAAAAGTATTAAGGAAGACTAAATATTATTTCAACCATACGTAAGAATGAAAATGCTATCTTAAAAATTCATTGAAGGAGTTAAGGAAAGACCAGCTGCAATAAGTAAATGATAGATGTCAACTACGCTACGCATCCATTTAAGAGGATAAAGAGAGACCCAAGTCTTTTAACAATATATAAAGAACTCATTACTAATTTACAATTCATTTAAGAATTAATAAATCAAAGTATTATTAATCCATAAATAAAGCACTCACATTCTAAATTATAAATCTGTTTAAAAATTTAGGATGACAAATATTAATTGACCATAAATAAATATTATTTAGAGGCTAAATCACGTATCCATAGTAAGGAAACAAAGAGGGAGTTACAGATTCTATCCCAACCACTATTTTGGTGTGCAGAAGAATACAAAATTCGTTCCAGACCTCAATCTGACACTTAATCTATCCCTTCATCCAACCCTCCATCCAGCCCCTGATCCAACCCTTGATCCAGACCTTGAAACAAAACTAAATTTCTAAAAAATTCAAATTTACAATTTACAAGAAGCGAATCGATTTCAGAATGGTTAAGCCTTAAGGAAAGGACCGTAAATAATGTAGAGGCACTCAGTAAGGTCAATTTATTTTTTGTAGCCCCAAATTCTTTCCACGAACTATAATACTTCAAAATTAAAATTCAAAAATACAAACAACACAACATAAATCGCTCAATTAAATTCCGGGATTGTTTTCTAAAAGACAACAAGGAAATCCACAACTACATAGTTGCAATCCTTGAAGAAAATCACTAAAGAAAAAATTCAAAAGCTTCTAAAGTGAATGAATAGAACACCCAATATGGATTTATAAAATTTAAGACATCGAAAGAGGAATTGAACACTCAAAAGTAAATTTCTGGGTGTTAGAGAAAGATTTGCCTCACCAGTGCTATCTTGCACAAAGGACCTTTTTCCATTTCCCTATGCAAACTTTTCATCCCTTTTTTGATGAATCCAGAGCTAAAAATATACATTTTCCCACATATACGCTCCCTAGATGCTATGCAAGATGCATATACACTTGCTGCTCCATTACAGCTCGCGTATATCGGGATTTGTGCCAAAAAATATAAAATGAGGTTGAGTTTCCATGTCATGACAAAAGATCTCCGATCCTTGGCCTTCCATATACTAGAAAAGTTTCCGACTCAGTCCTTTAGTTGCATTCTGGAGGCTATAAGAGCATAATTTCGAACTGTGGAAAAGAAGGAGAAAGCATTCAACTTTGAGAGAAAAGTTACTCTAGAGAAATTACTTCATATTGAGTCCGCATCCCTTTGTCCCTCAAGTATGAACACAGTGTTCATCCCCCAAGCTCTTCCCTTATTATTGAGAGGACCTCTTTGCCTCTTTCTCATGAGCTTACCTTTGGTGGAGGATTGAAGTGGTGGGGACCCAGTTGGAAGGAACTTGGTTTCTTGGTTTCAAACCGTGTTGACACGGAAGTCTGTAATGTTGACACTTCTGCTGATCAATTATTAATAGAAATACTCCTTTCCCATCCTATTAGTATCTTGCAAATATATGATTATTATCCATGGGCATGTTTGTAATGTTTATTAATGGATTATGCTATTTGATGTGCTAACCCCTTTCATATCATCACTATATACTTTCTTTTCTTATTTGTTGAGAACTTCTCGTAGGTATAAAGCTTTGGGTCAAAGTGCTCAATGGTGGACCATCATCAAACATTAGATTGAGGTAAGTCTCTTTCTTATATTGCATATTAGTTTATATAGCATATGTTGGAATTAAGTTGATTTCTGCAGTCATACCTATCTGTTGTGGTTTACCCTTAGCCATAGAGAGTTTTTCCCTTGTAACAAAAATTGCGACTCCACTGGGGAAAGGACCGTAAATAATGCAGAGGCACTCAGGAAGGTCAATTTATTTGTTGTAGCCCCAAATTCATTCCACGAACTATAATACTTCGAAATTAAAATTCAGAAATAAAAATAACAGAACATAAATCGCTCAATTAAATTCTGGGATTGTTTTCTAAAAGACAACAAGGAAATCCACAACTACATAGTTGCAATCCTTGAAGAAAATCACTAAAGAAAAAATTCAAAAGCTTCTACAGTGGATGAATAGAACACCCAATCTGGATTTATAAAATTTAAGACATCAAAAGAGGAATTGAACACTCAAAAGTAAATTTTTGGGTGTTAGAGAAAGATTTTCCTCACTCTATGCAATCTTGCAAAGAGGGCCTTATTACATTTCCCTATGCTTGGGAAAACCCAAAGCTCTCCAAGTCGACATAAGCTTGGGAAAAACCAAATCTCTCCAAGTCGAGGAGGATAAAGCACCAACAGAGTATATAGTTTCCGTGATGGATCAAATAACGTCCCTTACTGGAAAAGACATAGTTGGAGGCATTGGATACCCCACAAGGCTATCCCAGTCAAAGGTGATTTCCTCAAAACTCGGAGGGAGAGGACTTGGTGAAATAAAAACTCTCTCTCGTTCAGAAGGTGCAGGGTCAAGAATGCCCGGGACATGATTAAAGGACACATCACCCTCCGTAAGGAGAACATGATTGATCAGAGATGGTACTGGTAACATCTATAGGGGACACATCACCCTTGACAATAGGGGTGAGGTCAGGAGAGGAATACGACGACATTACTGCCATGTTAATCAAAGGAGAAACAAGATGTGGGGAAACCATAGATGCCTCAGAATCCGAAGGGCCCTTAGGTGAGCCCCACACTTTTGGTATCTCAGCAGTAGCTGGACACAAAAGAGTAAGGTGATCTCCTTCGCAAGTCCTGCAAAGGAACTTAGGCTTACATTTGAGACGTCTAGGCTTCTCAATGCCCCCAAAAGTGTTCACAATGGCTGGTGACATACTCTCAACATGACAGACAGAGGTGGGAGAGTAATCTCCTACATGATGTACAGAGGTTGGAGATGCGATATTGATATGACTCGTGGTGATTAGAGTGGTGCCCCCAACATGACTAGAAGTGGTCGGGTGTGAATTGTCAAAAGGACTTGTAGAAGTAGTTGACTCATCTCCAACATGATTGGTAGAGGTTGGTGATGGAGCTCCAGTATGACTGACAGTGACTGGACTAGCGGTAATCTATGGCATTTGATACCAAGGTCTAGGGAAATATTGATTTTGAAACATTGCAGGCTAGGAAGGGTCATGGTTTACCCCATGTCCCTGTCTAGAAAGGTAGTATCGTTCGTTTAATTGATTCAGAGAAGCCTGAATGAGCATCATTACTGAAGTTTGCGACAAGACTGAAGTATGATAAGGACTATTCAAGTGATTATATGAGTTTCCCCCATCTGAAGGGGTTTCATGAAGTGGGTATTTCGAACCGTAAAACTGATTCTCCCCATATGAAACACCCGAGGATACATGAGGACTCGTCATGGAAAAAGTGTTTGAAGGAACCGACATGGTGGATGAAGGATACATGAATGGAGTGTAATAAGTAGAATAAGCACCCATCTGAGTATTGGCTTCTAGAGGAGCGTATCTAGGACTGGATCCGTAATAGGGGAGGTTCCAACCCCCCATCGTAAAAGCTGGTTCAGGGACACAAATCATATCAAACGAGGACGTATGCATTGGGACCATGGTTCCCCTGAATCTGATGCTAGGATTCATATAAGTGGACCAGGGAGAGGATTGCAAGGGTGAAGGAATATCAACAAGAGAATGACTAGAGACCCAAGGCACAGACTGAGTACCAAAGTTCTGCATACTATTATAAGAAACATGAGGATTCGTCCCCATGAACTGAGTAGGCATCATGGGGTAGGAAACGGTAAATGAGGGAGTCAAAGGGACTCCACTATCCATGATAATGAGGACTCAATATAGAATCTTAAGGCCATCTAATGATTAAAGAGCACACCAAAAGTCAAATGGCCAATATGAATACAAATGGGGTAATGTGGCTGAGTGGCCTCCCTCCCTAAAGAAGGCATGTCTCACCCAAGAGGGGCTTGAGACTCCCTACTAAAGATCCGAGTTAACAAAATCAGTTATAAGGGCCTTCATGGGATTAAAAACCAGTCGGTCAGATCCCCCTGGAGAGGTAATCCTCCATAAAGGTTGTGTGTTGTCCAACCCTTATCTGACCCAAGGTACCTGTAGAATAACCCCTGCAAGTAACCTATGAGACACCTAAGTCAAGCAACTAATAAACCACTTCATAATCGATGCACAGACGAGCAATCGTAAGTCAGGTCCACCGTATGGGCAGGGTAGCAAAGCCTGAAACCTTGAAGGCACCGCCTCTCATGGAGGTAAGGGCACTAACAAGATCCCCAGATATGAATAGATCCCCAGAAATATCTCTGAAGGTATCGGGGGGATATCCCTTCAACCGACTTTGTACGACCTCGTGATTAACTCTGGTGTGAGAAGAGCCTCCTGATCTTACCAATTATACAATGGATTTCTCCACTCCCTGACTTAGACACGTATGTTGATTTAATTTCCTTGGAGAATTTTACTCACAAAATCCTATTCCAAGGCTCTAAATCCTAGGCTAGTTTGTGCACCCTAGAAAATAAAATTGTGACTAATTAATTTTAAATTATAACGTTGATTTTAATGGTCGTGATTACTCAAAAAGGTATGGTAATGAAACTCATGGTGTTATGACTCTGCAAGAAAAGTAAATATGAAAATAATGCAAAGTACTAACTTTAACTTTCAATGAATGATATGCTTCTAAAACCGATGCAATTTTCAAATTCAACTCTGCAATTCATAAGTAAAAATGCAATCTTTCACTATATGCACTAAGCTAATGATAAAAAATCAAAAGACAAAAATGCCAAGCAATGCAGAATGCCTATTTTTTTTTTTTTTTTCAATATAACAAAACTGAAAATGCATGGACTAAAAAGTAACTTGATATATAACCCTACTATGTATAAAAAGAGACAACTCAAGCAGGATACCAAGCAACAACACACCCAACCCAGTGTATAAGGACAATAAAAAATGAAAAGACAATGAGAAAGACTTCGCCCATAAATTCAACCAAAAGAGGGTTTCCTGTCATTCCACAAGCACTTAACATGCACTATAGAGATCTAAGAAGGCTCAACAAGCATCAAATCCCACCCAGTAAACACCATACCAAGAAAAAAGGCAAGGCAAACTGATGTATGTGATTGTTTAGGCAAACAGAGTGTATATACGTAGATTGTAGTGAGAGAGCCAATGTATGTACAGAACTGTCAAGGCAAAAGGCGCGTATATGCTTTAAAACAAGGCCATGCAAGGGATAAAGGCTGAAAACTCAGACCCAGAGTGAATAGGAGCTGCCAAGCAATGATACAACAAGAAATACAATAGAAACGAGAGAAATCTAAGGAGAAAAGTACTCCAAACCCTAAGAAAGGAGATTCAATCCCCAGTATGGTCGCCAATTCTGTTATGAGGAAAATCTCTCTATGGCTAGGGTGAACCACAACAGATGGAAATGAATGTAGAAATCAACTCTATCCCAACTACATTCTATATAAACCAATGTGCAAGCGAGATAAGAAAGAGGCCTACCTCATCCAGATGTTTGATGATGTCCACCGTTGAGCACTTTGACCCAAAGCTATATACCTACAACAAGTTCTCAACAAAAAAGCAAAGCAATCATATGGTGACGATATAAAAGGTTAGCAAATTAGATAGAATAATCCATCAATATACATAACAAATACACCCATGTATAATAACTCATATCTTTTCAAAATATCAATTGGATGGGAAGAGAGTATTTCTATTAATAAATGATCAACATAAGTGAAAATATTACAGACTTCCTTGTTGGCACGGTTCGGAAATGAGAAACTAATTTCCTTCTAGCTGGGCCTCCACCACTTCAATCCTCCACCAAAGGCAAGCTCATAGAAGGGAGACAATGATGTTCTCCATCAATAAGGGAAGATCTTGGGGGATGAACATCGTGTTCAGACTTAAAGGAAAAAGGGATGTAGAGTCAATATGAAGTAAATAATTTCTCCAGAGTAACTTTTCTCTCAAAGTTGAATTCTTCCTCCTTTTCCATAGCTTGGAATTGGCCCATTTATAACCTTCAAAATGGAACTGAAGGGTTGAGTCAGAATGTTTCCAGTATATGGAAGGCCAAGGATCAGAGATCTTCTGTCGTGACATGGAAACCCAGCATTTAATTTTCATTTTCTAGCACAAATCTTGATATACGCAGGCTGTAGTGGAGCAACCTGCGTATATGCTTGCTGTATAGTGTGCAAGATGCGTACAAGTGGAAAAAATTGTATTTTTGTCTCTGGATTTTATCAACAAGGAAGGTAAGTATGCATAGGGAAATGGAATAAGGCCCTCTCCGCAAGATTGCATAGGGTGAGACAAATCTTTTTCTAACAATGGGTTATTCAAAGGATGGGACAAAAATCACACAGAGTTACAAAAATTCCATTCACAGAAAAATTAAAGCATGGAATTCGACTCGGATTTGGATCTATACAAAACACAGGGAATTCACCCAACATTAACTCATGGACATGCATTTAATAAGTAAATCCTCCTATCATTTTTCTATTGAAATAATAAATTATATTTAGAACTGTACACGATTTTACTTTTCTCAAATGCCAATCGAACTTCAAGAAAAAGCGTCAAGAATTAAAATTACACAGTCACCAATTCAAACCAATGAAATGAAGAAAGAAATTTTCCTCAATCTAGTCATTGAATTGGTGCATAGCCCATCCGAAACTCAATCCGATCCTGGATCCGACACCTGATACGGACCTTGAAACAAAACTAAATTTTTGGTAAATTCAAAATTTACTCAACATGAAGAAAATAAGATTCTGGTGATTGCTAAGATTTGAGGATGAACAATAAAACAATACCGAGTTTCTCACTTGATGTAGCAATGTATAGGTAGGCTCATCGTTTATTAAGCTTTAAGGAATAATCAAATTTCCTGAAGTATGGAAGGAAAAAAGAAAGAGCAACATGACTAATTTCTGGGTTGTTCATTGGCTAGGCAGCACCCAAAACGACACACCAGTCAGTACCAGAGTTCAACGCATAATCCCACTCGACGAAACATAGTCAAATCCAATAAACAATTCCCAAATGCCAAGCCCACAAATAAGATGAGGGAAGAATCCATGAATAAATCACTCTGCACAATGCGAAACATAAAATATTGACTTCTACTAAGCATAGTGATAGAAATTCGATTGAGGATTCTTGTGGCATATATATATAAATATATAANATATATATATATATATATATATATATATATATATATATATATATATATATTGCCAATCCAATTCATCTGATTTGATTCGGTACTCAACAAACTAAATCAGATCTGATATTTGACTGACAACGATTTACCCATATGAAAATGGGGATTCTGGAACATAAAATCTTGATAGCCAAATCACACAAAGACACAAAGGAATTCAATCTAAATCAAGGAGTCTCCATGAATTTCTTATTCCAGGAACAATCAACTAAATACACAGTGAATACGAATCTTCAAAATAATTTGGGAAAAAGTTTAACAAGGCAATAAAGTTTAAAAATTCTGACATGCAACCCAAGACAATGACCAATAAGAAATCACACTTTGATTATGTGTCTATTAGCAACAATTTAATCATTCAAGCATTCTTACTAATAACCCAACTAGTAGTGATAATTATAATCCCAAGGAGTGGTAAAACGAAAGATGATGAATAAGGAAATTACTATACATTTAGTTGAACAATGCATTTGAAGCAGTGTAAGAGATTCAATTTCTATATTACACAACCACCAAGGATCTTGCAATTTCGATATCAGAGAACCAATACAATTTACGACAATTTCTAAAACTGATATACAATT
Organism: Picea mariana; assembly: GCA_032191745.1. NCBI lineage: Eukaryota > Viridiplantae > Streptophyta > Pinopsida > Pinales > Pinaceae > Picea > Picea mariana. Next base: position 6,290 of record JASDQU010682563.1, on the reverse strand, counting down.
TAATCATATTATAAACTCAATCTCAAATACGAATACCATAACCGACGATGATAAAATCTGAATATGTTCTTCTGCAAATGATGCTCCTTCCTTTCTCCCGCTTTCTAATCATTGAGACATCACTGGTACCTCCCAACCAATGCAAGGGTTACTCTTCTTCCCCCTTATCCCCCCGAGCTGCAAATGGGCCAAGCACACACAAACCAAAAATAATCTAGTGCCAAGCTTGCCTCACAAGGTAGAGCCACCACTCTATATCAATCTTGGTATCCCAATTCTCACAAGTAAAACCAGTCAAAAATAATTTGGCAGCATAACCTTACCAATAACTAGTGTGATCCCTTTTCCATCTTGACCATTTTCTTTATAGGAATTCTTTCACTGACCCATCCCCACTTGCACAAATAATTCCATATTTTATTTTAATTAAAAGTCAATTTCCCTCACATTTCCCAAATGCACTCCTTAAATCACTCCTAGTTGTCTCTCTATTCCCCATATTCCCAATTAATGACTGATTCCTTACTAATATAAGTTGAGTTAAAATAAAAGTATTCTTCTAGTTAAACTAGTGGTAGCTAGACTCTGGATACCATTCTATGCGTACACATACTCTCTCAACTTTATTCCTTTCTTATCTTAAATTCCAATTTGGTATTTTCTTGCACACATGTGTATTGAATAAAAACCTTATGTTTATTTTATTTTGCTTAATTCTTAAATTGATTTACCTCATTCCTTTTTAATTTAGTTAATAATTGAGTTTAGTCTCCTTACAAGAACTTAGACTTAGGCTTCATTTTTTTTTTGAATAGGATTAGACTTTCATTTGGGATTTACAATTAATAAATTCATTCTTTAATTAATTAATTAAATCCGGCAAGGCTTAAAGATTTTTCAAAGTTTAATTATTCTCTCAAGATTTTCTAGGACACCTATATTCATTGACTCAAGTTTTATTTACATGACGTTCCCTTCAAGACGCACTCCGTGCTCCAAGTGTGCCACTCGCCTTTGATTGATTTTGGTAGTTTTCCAACCCTTGGAGTCAACACTCCATTCAGGCGACCTTGTGAGAGATTAAGGGATTCTAAGAAATAAGGAATCTGCCTATTGCGTGCCCCTTAGAATCTTCATGAATGACTGTCTCAGTCTTCCCTCACGACATCGTGGACCTCTCTAACTAGCTAATCATTAACCTACAATTCGTGCCATGACGAGAGTGCTAGTAGGTTGTGACAGGGATGCTGCCACACCTCTCCCTCAATATTTGGTTTATGTGCATGGCCCATTTACTGCTTATGTGAGTCATATTATCTAGCATTCTTCATCCTACATCCATCGACGAAACCCTCTCAATGATCCATATACAAAATCATACTATAATCAATCATATGTTCATATGCATAAATGAAATAATCACACAAATACAATCCACTCCCTGACTCAATCTAGAGTTCAAGGAGGTCCATTGATTCCATCAACATCTATAATTTGTCATGTGTCCTGCACACTCAGGTAAACTTGTCATTAACATCTATCAACACATATATCAAGTAACAATAAATCACAACCCATCAACATCATTATGACAATCCATAGTCGAAACAAATAACAATGTACTATAATCGGATCACTTGCACGCAAGTGTCCTCAAAGAATAAGTCGATAACATGTGCTCAGTAGAGAGGGATATTACATACACCCCCTCTTGTTTTAAACTTCATCCCGAAGTTGTATAGTATATAAAATGCAATAAATAAAAGTATCTGACAAGATCTATATGTCTAATCTATCAAACAAGTAAGGAAACTGCTAACGCATATCATATGTGTCCTCCCAGGTAGCCTAGTGTGGACTATAATTGTCCCACTAGACCTTGACCTAATCAACTATTCGATTTCGTAGCTGTCAAATGCAATGTTACATAATGCGTATTGGCTCTGCCATGAGAGCACCCTTGTCCGACACCTGAAAATAACTCATGTCCAAGCATATGTGTAGGATCACTAATACAATGTCTCAAATCAGAGTCATGGAATACATCGTGCATACGCCTCAAAGAATTAGGCAAGGCTATTCGATAAGCCATGGGTCCTTTCTTTTCCACAACTTCCAAAGGTCCCACAAACCTATGAGAGAGTTTATCACCCTTTCCAAACTTGATCGAACTCTTGTTCAGTTTCACCCGCAAGAAAACTCGGTCGTCAACTTCATAACTATGGTCAACATGATGCGCATCTCCATAACTCTTCTGTCGATCTTATGCTTCTTTAATCCTTTTTCTTATATATTGCATTTGTTCTTCCATTTCTTTGATCACTTATGGTCCTACCATGACCCTATCCTCAAGTCGGTCCCAACTCAATGGTGTCCGACACGGTCGCCCGTAAAGAAACTCAAACAGTGCCATCTTAATGGTACTTTAATAGTTGTTGTTGTATGAAAATTCTATCAGTGGCAAGAGATATTCCCAATGTTTCTATTAGTCCATTACATACATACACACCATATCTTCCAAAATTTGGTTCGTTCTTTCTATCTTCCCGTCTGTCTCAGGGTGAAATGCTGTACTAAATTTCATTTGTGTTCCCAAAGCCTCTTGGAAACTGGTACAAAATCGTCCTGTAAACACCCATCTTCGATCATATATGATCCGTTTTGGTACACCATGTACCCTTACAATCTCACTGACAAAAAATCTAGCTATGTCTGGCGCTTGATATGTCATATGTACATGAATAAAATGTGCACTCTTCGTCAAAGTGTCAACTACTACGAAAATCAAGTCATGTCTCCTTTCCATCAGTGGAAATCCAACTGTAAGGTCCATTGAAAAGATATCCCATTTAGATTCCAGAATGACGTGTGGCTGTAGTAATCATGCCGGATGTCTATGTCCAATCTTCACTTGCTGACATTCTAGACATCGTGCCACGTAACTAACTATGTCTACTTTCATTCCCTTTTAGAAGAATAAAGGCTTAAGGTATTCCTTCATCTTCATGACTCCCGGATGAGCCATGTACACTGCTCGGTGTGCTTCACTCAAGATCAAAATTCTTAATTCGTCATTAGGTGGTATGTAAATTATGTCGTTAGACCTCAACAATCCGTCATTGTCCAATGTATAACCTTCGAACTTTGGTACCATCATGGTATCTTGTCCAATATTTTCCTTAACCTATTTATACGAGTCATCGTCGGTCTGTATCATTAGAATCTTTTCTCGAAGATTCGTCTTAAGAGGTATTACCAAGAATATGCGTGGTCTTCGACTCAACGCATCTGCCACTCTGTTCACCATACCTTTTATGTAAGTAATATCAAAGTTGTATTCACTAAGCAGTTCCGACCAACACCTATGTCATGCTTTCAAGTCACTTTATGTAAATATATGCTGCATTCCACAGTGATATGTCTTTAGTTCAAATTTTCATCCAATCAGATAGTGTCTCCCAACTCTCAAGGAACATACAATTGCCAATAACTCCAAGTCATGTGTTGCATAGTTCTCCTCATGTTTTCTTAAGTTCCTTGAAATGTAAGTGATCACTTGATCGTCTTGCATCAAACTCTGCCTAAAACTTCCTTGGATGCGTCCATGCATACCAAGAATTCCTTGTCCATGTTGGGGACCTTTAGTATCGGTGTTGTCGTCAAAAACTCTTGAGCCTTTGAAATGCTTCCGTGCATTTTTCGGTCCATAAAACTTCTTGTTTTTCTTCTGCAATTCTGTGATTGGATTTTCTATCTTTGAAAACCCTCGATGAACCATCAGTAATATCCTGCTAAACCCATGAAGTTGCATACTTCTTGTATGTTTATCAGTGTAGGCCATTCCATAATAGCCTCCACTTTTGATGGATCCACATCGATACCTTCCCTAGATATGATATGTCCCAAGTAATGAATCTTCGATTGGTAAAAAGAACATTTTGATAGCTTCCCATACAATTTGTCTTCTCGTAGACACTGTATTACCAATCTTAAGTGTTTGTCATGTTCCTCTTTCATCTGAGAATGAATCAGTATGCCATCAATAAATACTTGAAAAAACTTGTCAAAGTATTTGCGGAACACCTCATTCATCAAGCTCATGGATAACCCTATGGCGTTTGTTAGTCCAAACGGTAAAACTGTAAACTCATAGTGTTTGAATCTAGTCTTAAAAGAGGTCTTAGGGATATCTTCCTCCTTAATCCATAACTAGTGATATATTGATCTCAAGTCAATCTTCGAAAACATCGTCACTCTTTTCATTTGATCAAACAAGTTGTCTAATATTTTTAACAAATACTGGTTCTTGATTGTCTCTTTATTCAATTGAGGATAGTCAATACAAAGCCTCTATGATCCATCCTTTCTTATTACGAAAATAACTGGTGCACCCCACAGTGACACACTTGGACGTATAAGTCCCATGTCCAACAATTTCTTCAATTACATTTTCAACTCCTATAACTCAGGTGTTGACATCCAATAAGGCGTTCTTGCTATTGGTTCAGTTCTAGGTTTCAAGTCGATTGTAAACTCCAACTCTCCTTCGGGCGGTCAACCTGGTAACTCTTCTAGAATCACATTTGTAAACTCTTGTACTACTGGAAGGTTTTCTAATCCTTCTGCCTCACCTTTTTTTTTTAGCACCAAGATTTCATATAACTTACATCCCTTGCGCATACTCTTTTGTAGCTATAAGGAAGAATATAAATCTCAAGGTCACTACCTTATCTCTTTCTTCAATCATCTTATTCTTCCCCAAATCATCTGTCAAACTTATCTGTTTCCTTCACAGTTAAGTATTGCATCATGCGATTTTAGCCAGTCCAAACCAGTCATTACATCATATGATCCTAATATCGTGACATAAAGTCTAGATTTATTACAAAATTTCCCAATTTGATACTATAATAAAAAATATTTTCCCTACTGTTCAAATCTTCCTTCACTATGAGGACCTTCTAAACTACATCGTGTAACATTTGAGGCATTCGACTCCTCACTTTTTCTTAAAGGTTGGAGCTGAGTCCGAACACAAACTTGTTTACCTTTGAATTTTCCGCGTTAATATGTGGGGCATACCTAAGTAGCTCCATGAATCTGGCCTCATACTCTGACACCGTATGACCACTCTATCATAATCCATTAAACTCCTTAAGATGGCGCTCAATGAAATCCTCTGACAAGTACCTCTCCCAGAACCTTTCCTCAAACTGTTCCCATGACACGTCTTTGATGACCATGTTTAGTTGAGGTAGGAGAATATTCCACCATAGAAGATATCTCCCCTTTAGCTGAAAGACCACCATGCAAAATTTCATGTTGGAGGGGTAATCACTACGTGTGAAGAACATCACCATGTTCTCCAACCATGCCTTGGTGGATGAACTGTCTGTAGCACCCGTAAACTCGGAAAAATTCACTTTCTCAATTTCTCTGTGCATACTAAAAATACCAATAGGAGTGCATTGTGAACCCTCATTGGGTATAGACGTCCTGCCCTCATCCTGATCAAGATGATTGATCAAATCCTCTAAAATCCTCTAAAGGGATCTCATCATACCTACCATATCTCCCACATCGACCTGCTCCTCCTCAGCAATATGCTCATCCTTCTGAGTATTATATTCCTCTTGCATGGATACACTCGGAGGACACATACCTCATCTCCCCGCACCATGACGTCTACTCATCCAATGTCCTCTAACCATGATTGTCATGTTATCACTCTGTAATTTTGCCCAAGGCTGAAAAGGCAATCACAGAGGCAACATCAGAACCGCTTCGAGTCTTGGATCTAGCCCTCCAAGACTCAGAGAGGGATCTCTCTGTCTGATATAGCTTTGTTTGCAGAAATGATATTAGGCTAGATAATGAGGACAAGTAGGTTTTGTTGTAAAAAGGGTTTATAAACTGGTTGAGACAGTTCACACATCCATTGGGCTATGGGGTCTGAAATTAATCAAATCTGAGAAACAACCAGAAATGACAAAGAAAACCTTCACAGGGCGAGATAACACCCTCACTGGATCTTCAATAGTTTAAATGATGATCAGAAGAAAAGAGAATGAAATAACTCCAACCAACAAGCACTTAAGAATCTCTTGATTGAAGATATTGAGAAGATGAACATTCAAATCTGTAGAATCGGAAGCAGGGTATCAGGGATAAATCCTACAACATAACGCTATTCGTACAGATTAGATTCAGAAAACAAAGCGGTTACAGAGCGAGAAAACATTCAACAGAGAATATCACATCACCAGTAAACATGCACAGGAATCCTGTAA
>JASDQU010682562.1:22316-43885 GCA_032191745.1 Picea mariana | reverse complement strand
GAAGAAGCACTCAAAGGGAAGTTAGAAGAAAGAGACAGAACCATTGAAGGGTTGGAAGAAGAAGTAGTCACTCTAATAAAATATCTTCAAATGAAGGACATGCAGAAAAACAACACCAAAATATTGGATAATATCATTGGTAGTCAAATATCTTACTATGACAAATCTAGACTAGGATACAACCAAATGTAGCCAAAGTGAAAAGGCATTCAAATATAGGGTATCCAAACTAAGAATAAAAAATACAAAAACAATATTTCCAACAATCTCCATCTTGCAATCTTTATGTTGGACATCTTGTGGTCTCCCTCTATATTTGACATCAATGACAATAACATTTATAACACTTTATTCTATTGGTAGACCACACATTCAGACACAAAGTTTTGAACATAATTTATAGTATCTTCCCAGAAAAAATCCTTCTTGATCCTATGGTAAGTTTTCAAGAACCTAGAATGTCCTCCTATAGGAGAAGTGTGAAATTACCAAAGGACCTTATGTTTGAGTTGGGAATTCTTACATAAATATAGATGATCATGATACCATATAAAATCATTATTTCATACAAATTTATCTAATTCACTGGGGTCCTCTTTCAGTTCTTGAATGATGTTACATACTTCATCGTGCTTTCATTATATCCTTACTTATTCCACCCAATCAAATTACAGAATATAAATAGCACATAGTGAACCCTCTATTTCTTCTTCTTTCCTTGAAAGTGCATCTGCCAAATATTGTTTTTTCCTTTCTTGTAGATACTTTCAAAGTCATAACCTATAATATTTTAACCCATTTGTATTGCTCTTATAAAGATAATTATTTCTCCAAGAAGTACTTCAAACTACCATGATCTGTTTTTACTTTGAATTTTCTTCCAATCAGGTAAGGGCACCATTTCTTAATTGCATGTAGTATGGCCAACATTTATTTTTCATAAATGGTTTTGATCAAGTTTATTCCTTTAATTTGGTTGATTTCAAAGGAAAGGCCCTTCATTCTTGCATTAAAAATGAATCAATGCCATGGACCGAGGCATCACACTCCACAATAAATATTTTTATGAAGTCAGGTATGGCTAGGACAAGAGTTGTAAACATAGCCTCCTTAAGTTTTTCAAAATATTTGGTTTCTTATTGAGTCCAAGAAATGCTTCCTTCTTTAATAATGTTGTTAGAGGTGTCACTATTTGACCATAGTTCTTGAAAAACTTGTGGTAATAGCATATCAATCCTAAGAATCCTCTAAGTCTCTTCAATGTTTTGGAAATTGGCCATCCCCTCATAGATTTGATTTTGTTAGGGTCCATTTTCACACCTTCATGAGATACAATATGACCCAAATATTTTACTTCTTGAACCTCAAAGGCACACTTGGAAGGTTTTACATAAAGTTGTTGATTTTTCAAAATTTGTCATACTTTGTCAACATGTTGTACGTGCTCTTCCAAAGATTTGTTGTATATTATTATGTCGTCGAAAAATACTAGTTCACAAATTTTCTAAGGAAGGGTTTGAAAATAGAATTCATCAAGCTTTGAAATGTTGAAGTTGCATTAGTAAGTCCAAATGGAATAACTAAAAACTCTGAATGACCTTCATGTGTTCTAAGGGTTGTTTTGGGAATGTCTTCTTGCCTCATTCTGATTTGATGATATCTTGAATGAAGATCCAACTTAGTAAAGAAAATTTCTCCATGCAATTCATCTAATAATTCATCAATGATAAGAATAGGAAACTTGTCTTTGATGGTTATTTTGTTGAGTTGTCTATAATCTTGACATAGACGCCATGAACCATCTTTCTTTGCAACCATCACTACTAGTGAAGAGAAAGAAATTTGTCTAGGTTGAATGATGTCTGCCTCTAACATTTCTTGGATCATACGCTCAATATCACTCTTTTGTGATTATGAATAATGGTAAGGCCTAATTTTAGGTGGTACACTTCCTAGTTGCAAATGAATAGCATGGTCATGATCTCGAGGAGTAGAGGATATAGATGTTTGAACATTTAGTGAGCGCAATTGTGAAACTACACCGCAATGTTCCTTTTTGAGTAATTTTTTGATGCTATGAGAGCTTATCACCTTAGAGGGTTTCCATTGGATACCTCTAAGATCAATTTCCTTTCCATCTGAGGAAAATATCATGAAAAGATATTGAAAATTGAGGGCCATTGTTCCCAATTATTATAATCATTGGACCCCTAATACAACATCAACACCACCCATTTGGATGGAAATCATGGGACTATCCAAAAAATACTCCCCCATATTGATTGTAATACTATGGAACTTCTCAGAACAATTTATGGTACCTCCATTTACATTCATTACTTGAAACTCTAGTGTTGGAAATACAAAGCATTTGAGATCTTTTGCTAATTTTTAATTGGTGAAGTTATGGGTACTATCATAATCAATCAACATTGTTACTTTGTTTATTTTCGACACATCCTTGTATCTTGAGGGTTTGTGGATTAATGAGGTCGATAAATGCATGACAAGATATCATTGGAGTAGTCTCTTCTAGATATAGCTCTTGTGATGGTTCCAATTCTTGATTTTCTTCCTCTTCACAGTCTATGTAGAATAATTTCTTCTCACCACATTTATGCCCCATACTATACGTGTTGTCACAATTGAAACATGGTCCCTTAGCTCATCTTTCATCCATTTGTTGAGGTTTAAACCTTATCGGTTGAGGTACGATTGTCTTATGAACCCCAAAACGATTTGTGTTTAGCCTTATTCTTGGCTTGAATATGATGAGCACATTGCATGGCTTCTTTTGGCCCTCGACCAATTTTTGAGAAAACCTTGGTCGTGTTTGACCATTTTTGGGACTTCAACAGGATGGTCGAAGATGGAGCACCAGGCGAAGTGGAGATCGCGGGATCTCACTGACTTTATGGACTTTTTGGGATATTAGGATTTATGTAACGGGTATGGGATGTTGGCCCATGGGTCTTACCCATGCTTAGGCCTCTTTTGTAATATATAAATAAGTAGCTAGGTGATGTAAGAGGTATCTTGATGGCTTAGTGCAAATATTAGCTATGTGCAAGAAGATGTGTTAAGGCTTGCGAAGCTAAGTGTAATAGTTTTGTAAGTGCTTTGTGCAGACAGACTGTGTAAGGATTTGTGCCTTAACCTAACTCAGGGAAGGAGGATTTAGCGAGGTGCACGCAGATCTCATGTCCTATGCGGAGTTGGCCTTGTGGCTCTGTGCCTATAAGAAGATTGGAAGAAACTAATAAAGAAGAGAAGAGTTGGTGTACGTAGCCCCACAATGGGGTGAACCACGTATATCATGTGTTATTGTGATTTGTGCAATTTTATTTATGTTTTTTATGTGTTTATCTTGATATATGATAGATATATCTATGAATGATTAGTGCTTTGTGAGGTGAATGAATTTTAGATTTATTCTGATGCTATGTGTTGAACGACTTGATGTGCTTGATCTTGGTTGGTTACTACACCGATATATAATAAGGGTTTATCTTGCGATGTGAATAAGGGTTAAAGACTAATGAATGTTACTGGCTAAGTTCTCTATTAAGTATTGTGATCAAAGATCTATGTCCCAGCTAGGTTGTAGACACCTAAGTCTTGCAACCCCCCCTTCTCCTACCTCAGGTGAGACTTCATCTACTTTGCAGGTGTTACCAAAAGGGATAGTAGTTAGGGTTTTTTTTGTGCATTGTTGAAGCGTTGAACCCTGGGTCTGCCCCTGTGCCAAAAAATGGTTCTTTTGTCGAGACTTGAAACTATGATTGTTGGGAACTGAGGAAAAGAGAAATATTTGTGCATAGATCTGTCATTTTAGTGTGCAGTATTCTACTTGATTTGCGAAGCTCTGTGCTAACAAAGGAACCGAATCTGAAGAAAAGAGGTAAGATCTTAAAGCTTTGTGCTCTGGTAAAGGTAAGATAAGTGGAAATTTTTGCTTTGAAAGTGTGAATCTAAGTATGTTTTATAGATCTTTTCCTAGTATAAACACTAGGGCACAGCTAGAAGAAAGAAGATTTAATCTGAATAAATTTGATAGAAATAGTGAAAGATATTTTATTCCTATGCATAGAAAGAATTTTTGGAATAACAAGTGGATGCAGGATCCTAGAAAGAATTTTTGCAGCTTGTAGGTCCATCACTGTGATCCCAGTGCATAGTACAGAAGAGGTTGGGGATCATTTAAGAGAAAGAGAGAATTGACATTGTGTTATAATTGCAGAAGACCGGGACATCTTGCTAAGGCATCCCCTGGAATAGGTCTTATTTGTCTTTTTTGTAAAGATGTTGGCCATGAAGTTTTGGATTGTCCAAGAATGATTGCTAAAGTTGAAAAGATGAATCTGAGACAAGAAAACTATGAAGAAGGTCAAGAAACTAAGGATATGTTAGAAAACCAGAAAGAATCAGAGACCATATTATTACAGATGAAATAAACCATGAATGATCATAGAGATGATAGCTTATCAGAGATATTGAAAGAAAAACAGTAAATAGAGACGAGAATAGGAGACTTCGATATAGATTGTGTATTGGATGAGGACACACAATTGAATATTATGACAGAAAACACTTGGGAAATTTTAGGAAAGCCTGCTATGGCACCTTCATTGGGAAGAATAGGTTTGTTCAGAGGAAAGATGATAACCCTATGTGGAAGAGTTACTACTATACCTATGATTTCTCATGGAACATCGATTGAAGAAGAATTTGAGGTTATTAAGTTTGATGAGAACAATGCCCCATTTCCACTTTTGTTAGGTAAGACTTGGATTGAGAAAGATCATGTCCGAAGGAACACAGAAGAGGAAGCTACAGAAAATAAAAAGCAAGAACTAAGGGAGTTCATAACCAGGAAAATAGAGAAACTAGTATAAGAACAGGAAGACACGTCAAAGCAGCAAAAAGATGTCGAAGTTGAAAGAACGCAAGAAGGCTTAAAAAACCTATCCATGCAGGAGAGAAGAGAACCTAACCTGGAAATAATAAAAGAAGAGGTGTTACACTCGACCCCTTTGAACAACCATCAGTAGCGCAAAGTACCTTTACTAAGAAAAAATAAGAATGAGAATGGAAAGAGGAATCCAGAGACTCGGGTCATAGGAAAGAAGGCAAGAAAGCTCAGTAAAAAGAAATCAAAGTTAGAAAAATTGTAGGAGATTCCAAAGAGGATTGCATAGGAGAAAGGCTTGCAGAAATTGAACCTCGCTAGAATAGCAAAACAACACAAAAAGGCACTTCGCCACGATGAAGCTATATGATCATCGATAGGCGTCCCGACCGTTAGAACGACGCTCTGGAACGGCTAGAAACATAGTTATTATCAAAAAGATCGCCATTGGACCATTGGGACCACACCATAATGGATGGAATCATATTGATTGAGGCATTGCTGCCCGTTGGAGGAGTTTGTTACGCCATTGCTTATTTAATCCGTCGAATACCACACCGAGGATACTTTTGCAAACTGAGATATTTAAGCTAACAAAGAATTAATTTCATATCGCGCTATGTTGTCTAGACCTCGCCACCAATTCGATTTCCTTGCAAGACCATTCACCTACCCGAGATAGTGTCTTATGAGTGTGCATGTCGGGCGACCTTAACATAGTAAGGAAGTCCGTGGAAGAGATTTTTATCGAACTTATGGATGAGAAATTCATGTCCATAAGAGTACAAGCATCATCTACAGGCGGATTGTATGCATCCTCATCAACTGCGCAACGTCATTCTAGCCGAACTGTGACAGAGCAAATAAGCAAGCATCGCGATGACTTGGCGAACACAAAGCCGATCCCGTCGGTCTTGCCCGACTACATCCTACCCTTGGTTGGCATGGTTATTCATGACAGTGTCCCACGAGATTTCGAGTATACACTCATCACTACGTACCTCCCGAAGGGGATACACATAGTAGGACCGCAAATGGGATTGATCCCTGATATTAAGATCAACGAATTTAACCTAAGAGACAGGAAGAATTATGCGTTGCTCGTACTGCATAGGTACTTGATCAAGATGACTAGGAGGAAGCCAAAGATACTCCCTTGGCCATGGACTAAGCAGATCGTGAGGTCCACCATTTTAAACATCATGAAGATACCCCACTCCAGCAGACATCAGGAGGTTAACACGTGTGTTAAACTCCTCATGTTGTGCTACCATGGAGGCTATATATGGTTAGATAGGTGCGTGACTATGGATCTGGCATTGATCCACATGATCACTCGACTGAGCATGTAGGGATAGGACCCTCGGGAATTTTACCCAGGGAAGGCTGTAGATCGCTCCCTGGCACAGCGAATCAAGGAAGCCTACTGCAATGTGGAGAAAGGGAAGCGAGGCTACAAGGTAGCCTACATCTAAGATGGCAGAGTGTGCCTAGATTTCGAGTTGATCACTAGTAATCTCGTCAGGAAGAAAAAACCAACGCAGGTCACAGGGTTTGTCGTCGACCTCGCGGGAAAGTGTGTTGAAGGTGGGCAAATGAACTAGGCGAGCTACCTTGTTAATGAGTTAGAGAAGAACTGTCGAGAAGCGCAGGACCAAGGCTATGAGTTCCACTTCAGTTGGTTGTTGATCCTCATTGATTTTTTTGCTTGGGATATGCCAGAGGGAGCGACATTCCCTAAAATCGAGCCAGTCAATCCACTAGTTGCGAGGTTCACCACCTTATGGTATTCAAGTGATATGGTGAAGCAGTGGCAGTCGAATGTTTTCTTCCACACCTACTACCTACAGTTCATGTGGGCCATTGAATATTTAAACCGGATGACGTTGAATACACTCCATCGGTTTAGGCCACTCGTGAACTTCTGCACATACTGCCACTTCATAAATATCATTGTGCGTGGGGATGAAAGCAAGGAGGAGCTACATTCATATTATAAATTGACTGAGGAAGATATGGAGGAGATAACCAAGGAATGGCCTGTAGAATTCCTGGTACTGGTTGGAGATGCAGAGATATCCAACCCCAACATCATTGAAAACCCTTTGGTCACCTGAGAAGAGTATGATGGACCAAGCAGTGCAAGGAAGAAGAAGAATAAGGAAGAAGTGCAGGAGATAAATAGCGCATCGGAGAAAACTATGTATGATTCACCTGGAGGAGAAGGCGACGAAGTAAGCCAAGAGAAGGAAAGGGAAGAAGACAAGCAAGAAAAGGGCGAAGTAACACCGCTGAAGGACCCCCTTAAAGAGGCTAAGACGTCAAGGAAAAGGAAGGTTTTTCCAAACAAACCCTCAGCATAGAAGAAGTCTCGAGCCAACAAGTTGTAGTCGCAGACTATGCTCACGGTGGATGATATTGACCTCATCATCATAGTTGTAGCAGATACTTCGGAGGATATCTTGCAGTGAAATGAAGCAAACCAGGAAATGATGTATGACAGAATCAAAGTGGAGCTGAAAGGGGTACACCAAGCTCTCTATTTGAGTTGTGCAGTATCTACTGCGTCATCGTCATCAAAAGGTATAGATTTGGGGGATGAACCTACCTAACTACGCAGATTATCAGATGTCACAGAGGCTCGCCTTCATCAAGTTTAGGAAGAGAAAGAGCATGCCATCGAGGCCTTGAAGCAAGCAAAGGAGGAATCCCTAGAGAAACTTTGGGTTGCGCGGAAAGAGAAAGATGACCTCTAGGTGAAGTTCGAAATGGACAGAGAACAAATACAGAAAGAGAAAGATCAGTTGCTCGCAGAGCAAATTGGAATTAAAGAGGCCATGAATAGATCACTTCGCTCTATGTCGGGCTTGGCACAGATGGAAGAGGAGACAGCCGACAGCCAAGTGGAGAAGCTCGTTGAGCCTATCTAGCAGCTTCAAGAAAGAGTAGCAAATCTATAACTTCAAGCAATTTTGAGCACTCCGCAAGAAGTGAGAGATAAAAGGGAAGAAACTTCCAGGAGCGCAGTAGAAAGAATCAAGTCATTGGCTTTAGAATGCAAGCAACTCAGTAACTGAAGTGTGCAGGCCTGTGAGCACTTTGAAGAAGACCCAGAATTGAGGACATTAGAGGCAAATCTCTAGGAGGTGAAGCAATAGGCGTCGACTATGCAAGTGCAGCTGAAGCAGCTTATGATCGTTGAGAAGATGAAAATATCATAGGAGCAGCGCGTAGTTCAATAGAAGGTCAATGCCATCCAGAGCAAAGTGATGGAAGTGACACAACGACTTCATTCGGTGTAGGACAAAGCCTGCACACTTTTTGAAGAGATCGAGGGACAAGGATCACAGGTGGAACAAGTGGTCACCACAGTAGAATATCACCTGGAAGGGCCTGTCACCAAGCAAGTCATTCAAGAGTTCCCCGAGTAGGAGGCTCTGGCAAAGCAGTAAGTCAAGGAAGCTCGAGCTAAGATCAAGGCCTTCGAAGAAATATTGCCCAAATCAAAATGACTCAGGATGAGTCACAAGTGAATTTTGGGGGCCTGTTGGCCCTCGACCAAGTTTTAAGGGAACCTTGGTTGTGTTTGACCATTTTTGGGACTTCGACAGGATGGTCGAAGACGAAGCGCCAGGCGAAGCGGAGATCACGGGATCTCACCAACTTTATGGAATTTTTGGGATATTAGGGTTTATGTAACATGTATGGGATGTCATCCCATGGGTCTTACCCATTCTTAGGCCTCTTTTGTAATATATAAATAAGTATATAGGTGATGTAAGAGGTCTGTCGATGGATTAGTGTGAATATTAGTTATGTGCAAGAACATGTGTTAAGCCTTGTAGAGCTAAGTGCAAGCGTTTTGTAAGTGCTTTGTGCAGACAGACTGTGTAAGTCTTTGTGCCTTAACCTAACTTGGGGGAGGAGGCTCTGGTGAGGTGTGCGCAAATCTCCTGTTCTATGCGGAGTTGGCCTTGTGGCTCTGTGCTTGTAAGAAGATTGGAAGAGACTAATAAAGAAGACACGAGTTAGTGGACGTAGCCCCACACTGGGGTGAACCACGTATATCATGTGTTATTGTGCTTTGTGCAATGTTATTTATGTTGTTTATGCGTTTATCTTGATATATGATAGATAGATCTATGAATTCTTAGTGCTTTTCGAGGTGAATGAAAGTTATATATGTTCTTATGCTATGTAGTGAATGACTTGATGTGCTTGATCTTGGTTGGTTACTGCATTGATCTGTAATAAGGGTTTATCCTGTGATGTGAATAAGGGTTAAAGACTAATGAATGTTACTGGCTAAGTGTTATGTTAAGTATTGTGATCAAAAATATGTGTCCCATCTAGGTTATAGACACCTTAATCATGCAACCCCCCCTTCTCCTACCTCGGGTGAGACTTCATATGCTTCGCAGGTGTTGTCGAAAGGGTCGGTAGTTAGGGTTTTGTTGGTGCGTTGTTGAAGCATTGAACCCTGGGTCTACCCCTGTGCCAACATCTTCCATAATATTTTCAGGATGTTTTAGGAAAATCTCATGTTTAATGTCTTATTTTAATCCACCTATGTAAACTTCCAACAAATGGTCATCACTTATATTATCCACCCTCATGGACAATACCTGGAATTCTGAATTATAATCTTCAATTTCACCTAAGTGCTTGGTTTTTTCCAATTGGTTGAAGTAGTATTGTTCCTAAACTTTCCCATATTATGCTTCTAAGTTTCTTGTAAATAAACCCCAAGTATAATCATAGCAAGGGGGCTTCCTTTTAATTACTCATTGATACCATAGATATGGTTTTATCTCAAAGTTCAAAGTTTCTATGTGAATCCTTTGCTTATCATCCATAATATTATGTAGTTCAAAATATTGTTCTTTTTGGTTCACCCATGTAAAGACTTTTGTTGCATCAAACTTCTTTAATTCAATCTTGGGAAAGTTGAATTTTAAACCCCCATCCTAATTAACTCCAGTATTAGAGTTAAATTCACTTGAAAATCACTTATTACCAACAGATTGTTCAACATGAATACTACCTTTATTTTCATGATTCATAGTGTCACTTTTAGGAAGCCTCCCATCTAAGGTTTGTAAAATGGAATTTTGCAATTCCTCCATATTTTTATCCATCAAATTCTCCATTTGTTCCATATTTTCACCCATCTTATTTTCCATCTCTTCCATATTTTCTCCCATCTTCCTTTCTATTCTTGTTTAAGTAATCATCAAAATCAACCTTTTTCATTGACCTATCATTCAATTTGTTGATTTGAATGTCCAATTTGAATGGTTGGTTTTGTATATCCTCATTTTCTTCATGAGTCATGGAGGATCTTTCTGGAGGTTTATTTGGTGAAGTAATTTTTGGATCTTTCTTTAGAGCCATGGACAAAATGTATTGGGTCCTAAGGACAAGAGAGTGTCAAGTGTTATAGCTCTCTAATATACATGTGGGGTCCAACAATAGTACTCATCCCAATATCTCAGGGAACTAACTAAGGAGGCCCAATCATTCCCTTATATGTACTACCCGACTACCCAGGTACTAGAGAGTGGTCTCCCTGAGTGTTGTTCTCGGTGTAATATAGCAACAAAATGGCTGAATAAATTATATAAGGATGGTTTATTGAATACCTAGAAAACTTGTTATATATATAGAGGTACGTGCAAGTGATATTCCATCTACAGGTATTGTCTAATGCAATACTACTCGAAGGGGCACCAACAAGGGTTACATAGGTTTCCAATTAGGTGAAACAATGGTTTCAAGTAACCACGTGAAACCTTCTGTATTTAATGCATGTATTCTTCCCCAACCATAGTTTACCCATTGAACAATAGATCGTGTGTTATTTAAAGATGTTTTAACATGTATCTATTTTTTTATTTTCAAATGAGCTTTCTAACCACGAAAAAAACTCTTAAAATCACTAGAAAATTACTTGTTCAAAACCATAACTTCCACAAGAAATATATCACAAAATGTAATGCTTCAAAATACGAAAATTTTTCCACATATACTTCACTCTGTCAACTCAGAATTCTTAAAATTTTAGAGACTGAAATTTCACTGAAAAAAAATTACAGTGAAAAAGCCAAGATAATTGTTTTCAAGATTAGTCACAAACCTTGTCTTCCATGGACTATATATATGAAATTATAATGAAACAGAACCTGAAATTTGGACCACCTGTGATATGACATATATCCTCAGTCTCCACAAAATTTCACTATCTGAAACCTCCCATAAAAAACTTATATTGAAAATACCAAGATGACGCATTTAAAATTGAATTCGAGATGAGTCAGAAACCCTATCTTTCTTAGGCTATATCTCCGAAATTATAACAACCCAAAACCTAAAATTTTTACCATGGGTACTTTGATATGTCTCCTAATAACCTTCAAATTTCATGGTCTGGAGCATCCCAGAAAAAAGTTATAGAAAAAATACCAAGATGACTCGCTTGAAGAAGAAAAACCCTAGGATTGATGCTCTTGATACCAAATGTTATAATTCAGCGCCTTAAAAATGATAAAAAAAAAGTCAATGAATACATTCAACTTCAAGGGAGAAACCTCATTTTACAATATATCCAATTCAAAAGACAAGATGAGATGCTCCTAAGACTAGGTCTCCTTGGTATATATATAAGAGACAAAGGGTACAATTATATTGAAATGGTACAATGAAGGGTTCTAGGCTACATACAAATATAACACTAGAAATGAAATAATTCAATATCTAAGACTTAATAAAGGGTTATATAGTTAACATGGGGCTTTGTCTAGGGATTACAACAGTAGAAATGTAATAATTCAATATTTATGGCTTAATAAGGAGTTATATATGTCTAGGCCTTAACACATTGCTATTAATATTTGTATTCAAATGAAACGATTTAACATTTAGTGTGGTGTTTGAGTGTGCATATACCTCTCTATATTTGGTTGATATAATAAATTTCCATATCAATGCATAACACAATTTTAATTTATTTGGATGTTGAACTAGACTATGGCACACTGAACTATGGTAAGCCTTGGTCCACTTATTATGTTTAGTTATGTGTTGTCATATGAGACACTTGCCAACAACGAAGAAAATGTTGAGACGGAAACACCTTCCATTGATCCAACTCGAAAGCATAACATTAAAAGAAACACAAAAACTCCCATATATCTATGTAAGTGGTTGGCCATAGACTCCCAAATGTTGCATGACTGTGTCAAGCTATTTAAAGAATTCATTAATGAACATGTCAATTTCGAGTTGATGATTTACTACAATCCCATCAGCGTTGGAGACGATGAATTATTCATGCATGTGGGGATATGATCCCAAGGTCTGTCAATGTTACATTTCATTGTCAACATGGGCAGCATCCTGATATAGAAAAATTGCCTACCTTCTTTAGTATGTAACCTTGTGCATTCATCGTCTTACCTAAACATGGGTACATGCAGATTCTTCCTAAATATATGGAAGCATAGCTTTTGAGAAATTCATTCTTCCAACAATTGATTCCATATATGGAATGGATATCCTTTCGACACATTGCATTTAGATGTGGTCATGACCTTTCACAAATATTTGGCCCATTCAGACAGTATAGTCGGTATGAGAGTAGGATTTGGTTTCCCATGTTGGGTCCTCCATTAACAACAACATCATGAGATCCATTTATAATGCTTCAGCTAGGTTGTCTTCATAGAAAATTAATGTTTGAACTAAATGTATTTTGTTTACTAAGTAGTGCATGGGGCATGCACGCAAATGTCTCTTCAATTTTCCCACCTACGCATGGTGAAATAATTTAATGGTCAATATTGATTTAGAGCCATAGTGAGGAGGTGGGCCTATAGAAAGGGATCACTACATTTCCTCGATAGAAGAACTCACCCCTATCACTCATAGTCGTTGGGACTGTCAGATACATGGAGGTTGAGATTATAGTGGACAGTGCTATAGATAGAATAAAGAGACCCAATAAACAAAAAGGAAAAAGACTCAATTACTTGTCTCTTTCCCTATCTCTTTGTGGCGTCTTCAATGGAATGTAGTTATATGAAATACCATTGTTTGTTACGAATTCAAACCTGATGCAGACCTATCGGCCCTCAAACCGAGATCCACTTATAGGATCGTTCTTTAACCCCTTCGAGCCGGATCAGCTCTTTCGGATTCCCTGTTGGAATCTACTTTCAAATCGATCCACATGTCCTTTTTCGCGACTTGCAAGTTCGCGAGTCGTGACTCCCGACTCTTCCTCTCCAATCTCATGATACCCGAGATCGTGAAATGGTATAGCTCCTCCTTTGTTAGTTCCCTCCACACATGACCACTGGCAGGGCTAAGCGCTAGCTCCTCTCGCTACTCGTCATTTCGCGAGTTTCATGGTCGATCTCACGTATTCTTGTCTCGCGTATTCCCGAGAAGCGAGAATTCAATGGAGTGTTGACTCCCTTTCTCCTGGTGACATGTATCTGCCTGTCTGTCACACGGGCCCCACCTTGAGGTTCTGCCACATGCCTATGCTCGTGCCTCGGCTCTCGGCACTTCGCGACTTCTGCAGTCGAAAGTGACCCTCTTCAACCTCTGAACCCCCGAATGCATGAAATGCGACAGGGTTCATGATCCAACGGTCCTCCCATGACTTGGATCCGATGGCTATCCTCGCTCCTCACAATTTCGCGACTTCGTGACTTGGAGCACCCAACTCCTAGGATCTCACCCTGTGAACCTCCGAGTTCGCGAGATCCCTAGATCTCTGCCACTTGTCCTCCTCCAATGGACGACTGTGATTCTCTCGCGATTTCGTGACTTCAGGACTTTCGGGACGAAATTCTCGACCACTTATCCTCCAATATGCTGAAATGCTGACACATCGTCAACGCAGGTCCCACGATGGAACTTCTCGCCTTTTTGGATTTTTGGACCTCACGACTTCGCGAATCCGGATGTTGAGCTTTCGGCTCTTCAACCCACGAAACCCCGAATTGGTCAATGAAAGTCTGACCTCCCTGTTGGGGAGTATGCCACTTGTCCACTCTCAGATGGACGGTCCTGATCCTCTTCACGATTTCGCCTTTCGCAACCTCGCGAATCTTGAGGCAAGGTTTTCAGTTCTCCAACTCACGAAACCCTGAAATGAGATTTTGTGAGTGATCTAACAGCCCCCGTTGGTTCAAATCCTACGGCTTGATTTCTCCTGAGCTTGCACATAGAAAAACACCCACCATAACCTTCTTGCTCCTCTGCAATATCTGACGACTCTCAGGACTTCGTGAATTCTCCACGGATAATTTCGACCGTCAATTTCCTCCTGGATGATTCCTGCAAAATGAACAAGTATGCCTTCGCTGGAATTTATCTACCAGCAAAACAATGTCACTGCACCTCCCCCTTGAACGCTTCAAGGTACTAAACCTTCTGAACTTTTCTTCGACAGCTTCGAAGGTTCTATCCCTTCTGATCTTTCTCCACAACTCGAGTCTTCAAGAAGACTCCTGCACGCACTCCTTGAGGTAACTCTTCAATACTTTCGAGTATTGAATTATTCAACTCTGTGCACTCTATGCGATAGCAGTCTTTCACTTCTTCCCTCAGGTTGCAAACCCTGAGAATCTACTCAGCCTGCACACACCTTGCACGGCTCCTATGCTTAACTTACACTTCTGCGAGAATGAGAACAATGTTATCCCTCCTGAACTTGCAGAGACGAACTCCGACTTCTGTCAATGCACACCTTGCGGACAATTTCACTGCACTCCTTGCAGGAAAACTCTTACTCAGACAAAGAAACAATTGAAACTCATTCCTTACTCTCCCTCTCTTCAGATTTCAAACATTGAATATGAAATCATACATTCACACATCAAAGCAAATGCATGATAGAGAGTAACAAGCATATATCAATCAGTATGTACAAACACAGAAAGCAATTGAACGCCATGAGTCTGAACTAAAGATCTTTGTATTAATTCAGAACTTTTGTACATGGGGTTTTTACTCTACACAGCTCTTTGCTCTCCTATGTTCTCTTGATTGATTATTCCTCTAATCGTTACAATGATACAAGTGAGGGTGTCTATATCTGTTTTCCCTCCAACTCCCAAAACTGTCTAATCTAGGAATTTAAAACTACCTACTTACATTTACTAGCATAAATGCCTCTTAGTCCTTCAGACGAGAGCGGGACGCTCAAGGTCTGATTACAATCTACAAGTACGCTCTTTCTTAACTATTACGTTTAAGTTTGGCGCATCCAACGTCAAAACATTTCAAACAATTTATCATGTGCCAAAATGCGTTGGTGTTTGCCCCGCGTTTGCTTGTTGTTGACGATGCTCCTGCATCATACTCCCTCACTTGAAAATTTTCATGGGCTCCTATCCATGAGCTCTCGCATGGTCTGTCCATGCTTCTGGATCTCTACTTCATTTTCCCAGCTGGCATCTTCAACTGGATGTCCCTTCCATTTGACCAAGTATTCAAAATATTCCTTTCGCCTGGTTCTTTTACTAACTCTTTTGTCCAGTATGCTTTCCATTTGTGGTTTCTCTGCAACTGGAATCTGTTTTTTCCATTGAACCTCTGGTTGTTCACTACCTGCTTCTGCTTCCCCAGCTTTGTAAGGGTACAAATATGAGATGTTGAATATAAGTAAATTCTGATCCCATTGGGTAATTCAATCTCATAAGCATTTGCCTCAAATTTCTTCAAGACATTACATGGTCCGATCTTCTTCATATTCAGTTTGTTATATGTCCCCTTCAAGAACCTTTCCTTTCTTAGATGTGCCAAAATCAAATCACCAACCTCAAATTGAAGTTGTCTCCTGTGTTGATCTGCTCTGTGCTTATACTCTTGGCTCGAGTTTTGCAATCGCTCCTTCACCTGGCTGTGAAGTTCCTTCATTGCTTCGGCAAAATATTCTACACTAGCACTTCTTATCTCATCCCGTTCTGAATCTCTCAATTCAGATACTCCTCTTGGCTGTGTCTCATAAACAATTTGGAATGGACTCTGCCCTGTGCTTCTTTTGATTGAATCATTATAAGCAAATGCTGCCTGTGGCAGAATATTGTCCCACTGACTGTGATGTTTTGTCACAAAAATCCTCAACAAGTCTCCCAAGCTTCTATTCACAACTTTTGTATGTCCATCCGTCTGAGGATGATAAGCTGAACTGAACGACAAGTTTGTCCCCAGCTTTTTCCATAAGGTTCTCCAGAAGTGTCCCATGAACTTGGTGTCTCGATCCGAAACTATGCTCCTTGGTAAGCCGTGAAGTCGACTGACTTCTTTCAAAAACAGATTCGCAATGTGAGTTGTGTCACTGGTTTTCTGACACGGTATGAAATGTGCCATCTTAGAAAATTTGTCTACCACTACAAAGATCGAGTCAAACCCACTTTGTGTTCTCGGCAGCCCCAATATAAAGTCCATGACTCGGGTATGGGTAACGGTTGATATAAGTCTGCATTCTTCCTCTTTCCTTTTGAATGCTGACAAATTTTGCATCTGTCCATGAATCGTTTGACGTCTGCTCTCATTCCTGGCCAAAAATATGACTCGTTTAACTTTGAGAACGTCTTATCATGACCGAAATGTCTGGCCAATCCTCCACTGTGTTTCTCCTTCAGCAAATTCTCCCTCATGGAGCATTTTGGAATACAAAGTTGATTACCCTTAAACAGTAATCCTTCCTGGATCATGTATTATGTCCATTGGCTTCTGTCCCTGAGAATTGGATTCTCAGCTGCTTCATGTGCCTCCTTAAAATCTGGATCATCTCTGTACATGTCCCTGAGATCATCAAAACCCAGTGTTTTGACTTTGAACTCCTGCAACAGCAAACATTTCCTGCTCAAAGCATCAGCAACTTTGTTAGCAGTTCCATAAATATGCTTAATTACAAAAGTAAAGTTCTGCATGTATTCAACCCATTTTGCATGCTTCTGGTTCAACTTCTCCTGTTGAGTCACAAATTGCAAAGCGTGATTGTCACTGTATAAGACAAACTCCTTAGGGATTAAGTAATGCCTCAATTTCTTCAATGCCTGGATAATAGCATAGAACTCCTTGGCATACGTGGAGTATTTCACTTTCGCTTCATTTAGCTTCTCGCTAAAGTATGCTATCGGCCTATCTTCTTGGCTCAAGATTGCCCCTATTGCAAATCCACTTGCATCACATTTTACCTGAAATGTCTTTTTGAAATCTGGAAACACCAAAATTGGTTGTTCCGTGATTTTCCTTTTTAGCAAATTGAAGCTTTTCTCGGCCTCTTCTGTCTAGTGAAAAGACTTATGTCTTTTCTTCATTGTGTCCATCATCAGTGCACTAATTCCACTGAAATTCCTAATGAACTTTCTATAGAAACTAGCCAATCTGTGAAAACTTCTCACCTCAAATATACTCTTCGGTGATGGCCAATTCTTAATTACCTCCACCTTATCTGGATCCATCCTCAACTTATCTGCAGAAATAAAAAAAACCCAAATAAATGAGCTATGTCTTCAGGAATGAGGATTTCTTCATGTTTATCAGTAGCTTCTCTTGCTGTAATCTCTTCATCACTATAGCCAAATGTTTCAGATGCTCTGCTTCTATTTTACTGAAAATCAGTATGTCATCCAGATACACAATGACAAAATTTCTGATGAACTCCTTCAGGACTTCGTTCATCAATCTCATAAAAGTACTTGACACGTTTTTTAAGACAAACGGCATAACAAGCCATTCATACAACCCTTCGTTAGTCTTGAAGGTTGTCTTCCATTCATCACCTTCTCTCATACGAATTTGATGATATCCACTTTTCAAATCAATCTTCGAAAAAAAATTGGCCCCACTCAAACAATCCATCAGATCATCCATCCTTGGCAATGGAAATCTGTATCTAATGGTTATCTTGTTAATTTCTCTTGAGTCAGTACACATCCTCCAGCCTCCGTCTTTCTTTGGACTGAGCACTGTCGGAACAACACATGGACTCAAGCTTTCTCTAACCAACCCTTTGTCCATTAAGTCCTGGACCTGTCTTTTGACCTCTTCATTCTCCTGCGGCGTCAATCTATACGATGCTTTGTTTGGTAAACTAGCTCCAGGTATGAGATCAATATGATGACTCACACTTCTAATCGGTGGTAACGAACAAGGTAGTTCATCCACTACTATGTCAGCAAACTCTTCCAACAATTTCTGAACCTCTTTCAGTAAATCATCTACCCTTGTATTGGTTAAAACAATTTTAGGCTTCTTGACCACAATGAATTGTGGTTCTTCCTTCTTCTCAACCTCTGTAAGAAGTTCCTTCCCACTCATGAGAAGTACAGTGTTGCTTACTTCAGGTTTCACCTCATTATCTTTGATTGGAAGCAACATGTGAGTTCTCCCATTCTTCTCTAGGGTGCATGTGTTCTTCCTCCCATCATGAATCACATTTCTGTCATATTTCCACAGTCTACCCAGCAATAGATGACAAACATCCATGGAAATAACATCACAGAGTATTTCATCTTGATACCCTCCTATTTTAAATTCAACTAAACATTGTTTAGTGACATTTACCTGATGTCCTTTTTGTAGCCACGAAACTCTGTATGGACTCGGATGTTCAATAGTCTCCAACTCTAGCTTTTCTACCATCTCTGTAGAAACAAGATTATTTGTGCTACCACTGTCCACGATGACTTTGCATACCATGTCCTTGGTCTTGCAAGCGGTCTGAAAAAGACTGTTCCTTTGAACCGAACTCTCCACCTCCTTCTCTGGCATTAAGAGAACTTTTTGCATCATCAGCGATCTTCCACCTTCAACATCTTCTGCCTCAACATTCCACCTCTGTGCTTCGTCAATGTGAGTCTCACCACCTTCTTTCTTCTTATCTGGACATTCATAATATTTGTGTCCATTCTTTCCACATGTGAAGCATTTCACCACTCCACCTCTTCCTCTTCCTCTACCTCTA
The DNA here is from genome assembly GCA_032191745.1 of Picea mariana. NCBI lineage: Eukaryota > Viridiplantae > Streptophyta > Pinopsida > Pinales > Pinaceae > Picea > Picea mariana. The sequence continues at coordinate 24,989 of JASDQU010682562.1, read as the reverse complement.
GTACGAGGAAAAATGTTTGCATCAGCATACTAACCTCTTTGTTCGGTATGTTGCCCTCTCTGTGAACTTCCACCTCTCTCAGTTTGAGTCTGAGGTTTCTTCCACTCTTCCTTGGGTTTCTGATTTCTATCCTGGGCAACTGATTTGCCTCTGGGCTGACTTCTGTCTCGACCTCTTTGACCTTGTTTTCGGCTCATCTTCTCTTCATCCTTTAGAGCCATCTAATAAGCATCTTCCACTATTCGTATGGTCATCATGCTCATCTCATCCTGAATGTCATATCTCAGACCATTCATGTACCTGGCAACCTTTTCATCATCACTTTCCCAATGACCTGCCCTGATGTTCAGCCTGTAGAATTCTTCAGTATATTCCTTCACTGTCATCAGCTTCTGTCTCAAATTTTGCATTCTCCAAAACAGAGTAATTTGGTAATCCCTGAGAATGAATTTTGCCTTCATCTTCGCAATCATCCTATCCCAACTCCTGATTTTCTGCTTGCCTTTGCAGCGCATGTCATCTTGTAGCTCATCCCACCACAATGTTGCATGTCCTTTCAATCTTGTGACAACATGTTTGACCTTCTTGTCTTCCTCGACATCTTCATAGTCAAAATATGTTTCCAGAGCTCTAATCCAGTCTAGAAGCTCTTTAGCATCCAAGTTTCCTTCATATTCTGGAATATCCATTTTTACCTTAGCACCCATTCTTGCAACAGCCCTAATCAGGCGTTCATTTGTTGTATCTTCTATTGTGACTTCTTCTCCTTCATGTCCAGCTTCATCTTCACTTTCAGATTCACTAACATCTCCAACACCAGTTGTGCGCCTTTGTGCTGTCTCCATGTCCACGAGTCTAGTGCATATATCACGCATCTCTCTTTCCATGGCTGGATTTGGCACCTGCCTACCCCTTCCTCTTGGAATTTCCCTATCCTCTGGAAAATTGGGTGTTTGTCTGTCTCTTCTTCTCGACGGCATGGATAAGATTTTATTTTTTTTCGCTTCCCCTGTCTGAAGTATACAAACAGAGTCAAGCTCTATACCAAAATTGACGCAGACCTTTCGGCCCTTGGGACTGAGATCCGCTTACAGGATCGTTCTTTAACCCCTTCGAGCCGGATCATCTCTTTCGGATTCCTTGTTGGAATCTACTTTCAAATTGATCCACAGGTCCTTTTCCAGGACTCGCAATCTCACGAGTTCGCGAGTCGTAACTCCGGACTCTTCCTCTCCAATCTCGCGATACCTGAGATCGCGAAATGGTATAGCTCCTCCTTTGTCAACTCCCTCCACACGTGACCACTGGCTAGGCTAAGCGCTAGCTCCTCTCGCTACTCCTCGTTTCACGAGTTTCACGGTCGAGCTCACATATTCTTGTCTCACGTATTCCCGAGAAGCGAGAAGTCAATGGAGTGTTGACTCCCTTTCTCCTGGTGACACGTGTCCACTTGTCTGTCACACAGGCCCCACCTTGAGGCTCTGCCACATGCCTACGCTTGTGCATCAGCTCTCGGCACTTCGCGACTTCTACAGTCGAAAGTGACCCTCTTCAATCTCCGAACCCCCAAATGCGCGAAATGAGATAGGGTTCCTTATCCAACGGTCCTCCCGTGACTTAGATCCGACGGCTATCCTTGATCCTCGTGATTTTGCGACTTCGTGACTTGGAGCACCCAACTCTTGGGCTCTCACCCTGCGAACCTTCGAGTTCGCGAGATCCCTAGATCTCTGCCACCTATCCTCCTTCGATGGACGACTGCGATTTCACGACTTCGGGACTTTTGGGAAGAAATTTTCGACCACTTATCCTCTGATATGTCGAAATTATGACACGTTGTCAACGCGGGTCCCACAATGGAACTTCCCACCTTTTTGGAATGTCGGACCTCACGACTTCACGAATCCGGATGCTGAGCTTTCGGCTCTACAACCCACAAAACCCTGAATTGGTCAATGAAAGTCTGACCTCCCTGTTGGTGAGTATGCCACCTGTCCACTCTCAGATGGACGGTCCTGATCCTCTTTGTGATTTCGCCTTTCGCAACCTCGTGAATCTTGATGGAAGGATTTCAGTTCTCCAACTCACAAAACCCCGAAATGAGATTTCGTGAGTGATCTAATGGCCCCTGTTGATTTAAATCCTATGGCCCGATTTCTCCTGAGCTTGCATGTAGAAAAACACCCACCGTAACCTTCTTGCTCCTCTGCAATATCCAACATCTCTCGAGACTTCGCGAATTCTCCACGGAGAATTCCGACCGTCAATTTCCTCCTGGACGATCCCTGGGAAATGAACAAGTATGCCTTCACTGGAATTTATCTACCAGCAAAACAATGTCATTGCACCTCCCCCTTGAACGCTTCAAGGTACTAAACCTTCTGAACTTTTCTTCGACAACTTCAAAGGTTCTATCCCTTATGATCTTTCTCCACAAGTCAAGTCTTCAAGAAGACTCTTGCACACACTCCTTGTGACAACTCTTCAATACTTCCGAGTATTGAATTATTTGACTCTGTGCACTCTCTGTGACAACAGTCTTTCACTTCTTCTCTCAGGTTGCAAACCCTGAGAATCTACTCGGCTTGCACACACCTTGCACGACTCCTATGCTTAACTTACACTTCTGCGAGAATGAGAACAATGCTATCCCTCCTGAACTTGCAGAGATGA
>JASDQU010682562.1:9407-22266 GCA_032191745.1 Picea mariana | reverse complement strand
CTTGCACACACCTTGCACGACTCCTATGCTTAACTTACACTTCTGCGAGAATGAGAACAATGCTATCCCTCCTGAACTTGCAGAGATGAACTCCGACTTATGTCAACGCACACCTTGCGGACAATTTTACTGCACTCCTTGCAGGAAAACTCTTGCTCAGACAAAGAAACAATTGAAACTCATTCCTTACTCTCCCTCTCTTCAGATTTCAGACATTGAATATGAAATCATACATTCACACATCAAAGCAAATGCATGACAGAGAGTAACAAGCATATATCAATCAGCATGTACAAACACAGAAAGCAATTGAACGCCATGAGTCTGAACTAAAGATCTTTGTATTAATCCAGAACTTATGTACATGGGGTTTTTAATCTACACAACTCTCTTCTCTCCTATGCACTCTTGATTGATTATGTTGCTAATCGTTACAATGATACAAGTGAGGGTGTCTATATCTGTTTTCCTTCCGGCTCCTAAAACTGTCTAATCTAGGAATTTAAAACTACCTGCTTACATTTACTAGCATAAATGCCTCTTAGTCCTTCAGATGAGAGCGGGACGCTCAAGGTCTGATTACAATCTACAAGTACGCTATTTCTTAACTATTACATTTAAGTTTGGTGCATCCAACGTCAAAACATTTCAAACAATTTATCATGTGCCAAAATGCGTTGGTGTTTGCCCCATGTTTGCTTGTTGTTGGCGATGCTCCTGCATCAAAACCTTAAGTGGTGATTCAGACCATGTGTTGTGTTTGGAGAATCACATTGTAATTTGTGTTATATACATTGTTTAAATATATGATTCTCTTCTTGTGAATCAATAAATGAAATGATTTTCCTTGAATACCAATGATGAATTAACCCATATTCACATTTTTTCCAATAGAAAATTTGTTCAATTATATTAGTGAATATAATTTGTTTACATCTTCTTGTCCATAACAAGGACCATATCAAGAGACAATCTATCCAAAAAAGGTACCAAGGAAACTATACAAAGTTAACCCTGATATAACAAACCTTTCAAATACAAATATGATCAAAGAATCAAGTTATGATTCTTCAAAATCCAAATTCTATACCAGGAGAGGATAAAACTAATTAAGTACTAATGTTCACAGAGAAACTAAAAAATGTGAAACTATAATCTCAAAAGCATTTCCAAAAACAGAAACAAAAGGACTAGAAACTAGTAACGGTTGAGGTGTCTCCTGGGACCTTCAGTCCTATTGTCCCATTTGTAATATGTGATTTTTCCTTCAGGTTCCCATAAATCTTTCTTAGAAATAAGATCTTCTTCCTTTGTATATTCCCTGTATATGTGCTCAAAACTGATTTCTTGTAAAGGTTTGATTAATTCTTTTGGACTTCCATCCTTCAATTGCACTTGCCTGGTGTCTTCCTTTTTTGGATAGCCAATGAATAACTAGTTTTGAATCACCTGGAACCTGAAGTCTTTGAAAAGACAAATGTGTTTCCAGCATAAGAGTTGCCCATACTCCCAATAGCTCTGCCCTTGTGTTTGTGTCTCCTCCGCAATTAAAAACCCATCTATAAACTGTTAAGTTAGGAGTTTTGAAGACTCCTCCAGCTCCACACGGATTGCCATCAACTTGTGCAGCTCCATCAAACCATGCTATAGTTGTATTAATGTGTTGTGAAATCATAACATCTCGCAATGGGACAAGTTTTTGAGATTTCAAGTGCCTTTTCTGTGATCCAAGTGTCTTGAAGACCACTGTGTGAATAGAGGGAGTAGTCTCCTCGAAAATAGTTAAGTTCCTCTCTAACCATATATACCAGCAAATGTGTGCAGCTATGATAGAAGCAATAGACTTTTCCTTTGTCCAATTTTTGAAACAATCAAACAGTGTGTTTCCTTCCCATAACTTTTTGTATTTCTGACCATTTACCATTCTCTCCCATACCAATTTTGCAAAAGAGCAGTGTATGAAAAGATGATTAATATTTTCAGTATCTTGTTTACATAGTTGACATGACTAGGACCTTCCCAACCTCTTTGTTGAATATTATCCCATGTTAAAATTTTATTTTTCGCTGCCAGCCAGATAAAAAGTTTTATTTTAAGTTGGATGTCCCATTTCCATACTGCTTGCCTCCATCAACCAAGCCTCATCAACCCCTAGGTTGATAATAAATCCAAATAAGCATTTTTTACAATAAGTGTTCCTGAATTATCGCCCCCAGTCCACATCAATCCATCTTCTTTATCCTGGATGTACGCTCCTGAATCAATAAGTGACACTGCCATATCACCTGTAAAGCCCAACTCATAACTCTTGATCTAGTTTGATGAAGTGGAGATTTGTTCAATATGACCCCTAGCTTGAGAGAGTGATGTAACATTTTGATGTCTTAATTCATAAATAAGATTATAGGAGAGGAAATATTTGTCTCCTATCCCCGGGATTCTGTCTCTACCAAGAATAATAAGATGGCATGAACTCGGTGTCCAACTCAACCAATGAGTGATCAAGTGGACTGAGTTTAAGAGACCATTCCAGATTCTTGAAGCCGCCTTCTAATGAAAAGTTGTTGATCTGAACCAGTTTATAATTGTGGTGTGAGGAAGGTATTTGTCTTTGATTACTTTGTGTCAGATTCCATCTCGCATTAATACTCGCCAGAGGGTATTCACGGCCAAGGCTTTGTTAAAATGGAAAATATTGTGAAAACCCCATCCACCGTATTTCTTTGATTTTGTAAGAAAATCCCACTTGCAGAGATGATAGTGGCGAGTTTTATTGTTACCCTTCCATAGAAAATTAAACATAATTTTCCTTAATTTATTTAATATAGTGTAGGGTATGGCCGACAGGGACATCAAATATACAGGTTGGATTTCCAATACCGACTTCATTAATGTATATCGCTCTCCCAGTGATAACCACCTATTGCACCATAGTCCTATTTTTTTCTCCACTTTTTTCAACATCCACAAACAGTCTTCAACTCTTTGCAACCCAATCTTTCAGTAATATCTGAGATATTTGAAACCCATTGATAGATCAAAAAAAGTAAAAGGGAATAAACTTTTGTAAGGAATTAAGTCAAATTCCGGCAGTCCCTTGTGAAGTACTGTAGTTTTTGAACCATTTACCTGTAGACCCGAAGCCAAGAAAAAAAGTTTTATGAGTTTATCAATCTCCCACCATTCACTCAGAGTAGCTTTAGTCGTGATTAATACATCATCCACGAAAAAAATGTGGAGGATTTTTATAATTTTGGATACTTTAACTCCAGTCAATTTTCCTTCACTTTGGCTTTCCTTTAGTAATAGGCTAAGTCCCTCCATAAACAGAATAAATAGCAAAGCAGATAATGGGCACCCTTGGTGTAATCCTCTTCCACTTTTGAAAAAATATGTTGCCTCTCCATTAAGTAAAACAACGAAAGACGAGGAAATGACGCATCTCATAATCCAATTGGTCATCATAATACCAAGGCCTACTTGGATTAATAACAACCTTAATAAGTCCCAATTTATGCAATCATATACCTTCTGTAGATTTAGCTTCAGTACAAGAGATTTTAATTTATTTTTTTTAATGCTATGGAGGCATTCATGCATAGTTCCAATGGCATCTTGGATCTGTCTGCCATTCAAAAAACCCAACTGCTCTATTGAAAGAGATATGGACAGGATAGGATTTATCCGGTTTTCTATATTTTTTTATATTAATTTATAACAGAGGTTACACAAGGATAGTGGCCTGAAATCCGCAAAAGTAAGAGGCTTATTCACTTTTGGTATTAAGGCTAAGAAGGTTGAGTTTAGACCTCATGTAATAATACCCCTCGATCTCTATTCTTCCACCATCTCTAAGAGATCCCCCCCAACCAGATAAAATAAATGTATAAAAAACTCAATAGTCCAGCCATCAGGCCCTTAACTCTTATCTTTATTGAACATGAATAAAACCTCTTTCAGTTCCCCCAAGTTGACCTGACTATGCAAGACTTCAGCTTCTACCTCAGTTACCAATCAGGAGAAAATACTTGCCACTCTTACTTGGTCAATTGTCGAAGATTGATTCTGAGCTTTGAAAAAAAAATTGAAGTATTTCACAGCCTCGTCTTTTATTTCTTCATGTCCAATGTGCCCTCGAGTCATCTCTAATCTCCTAGACATATTTCCGGTTTCTCCTGTAACTGGAAAAATGATGGAAAAACTTTTTGTTTTGATCACCACTTTGGATCCATATCACCCTACTACATTGTCTGCAAATTTCCTCCTTTTCTTTTTAGTACTTGTTCCTTTCTTGTTCCAGGTTATTTAGATGTCTTTCCTCCTCTCGTAATTGCGATCCTCCCAACAAGTTCTGAAGTGTATCTTTTATTTCTTCCTCCAACTTCACCAGATGTATCAATGCCTTGCAGTTGCGTTCCTTTACCCATTTTTTTGTGATAGCCTTCAGTTCTTTTAGTTTCCATACCAACCTTCTCTGTTTTCCTCCCTCAAATAAGAATTTTGGGTCATTCCAAACCTTATGTATAATAACATTAAAATCCTAATCCAACAGCCACTGAGAATTTAATTTAAAAGGGTAAGTCTTTAAGAGTGGGGTAATCTCCAACTGAAGTATAACCGGGGCATGATCTGAGACATATGGATACTCCACCCATAACCTGTATATGCCCACACTTGTTAGAAGCTCTTGAAATATGAGAAACTTGTCCAGCCTTTTTGCAATCGAGTCGACAACGGTACGACCATTTCTCCGGGTAGGGACAACCTTTTTCGGTTGGATGTCAATGAGTTTATTGTTTTGGAAGAAAGCTTTGAAGAAACCTGCCAAGGGCCCCGCTAGTGTAGATCCTCCCCAGACCTCACCCATTGATACAGTTAAGTTCATATCCCCTGCAATAATCAGATTTTTATGTAATAAAAGTCATGAATCTTCCACATTGTTCCAAAACCTTTTATGCTCCAAGCATGGACTGTAGATATTTAGAAAGGTAATCTCCCTTTTGCTAGCGATACATCTTCATGTCAACAAAATTCAACCACAGGAGAGGTAAGGAACAAGTTCAAAAATGTTTGGGTCCCACATAACCAAAATTCCACCCAAATTTCCCACTGAATTTACAACACAGCTGACTCAGGTAGGTCGAAATCCATTCATAAAGGCTCTGGCTTTTTGTTCGTGAACCAAAGTTTCCTGTAAAAATACAATGTCAAGATGGGTTATATCTAGTAAACGACGGACAGAGGCTGATTTTAGGGTGGCCCCAATCCCCCTAAGGTTTAGGGAGAGCAATAACATTACTTTTCCCGTGCCAGGGCTTTCATTGCTCTAATTTCCCCACTTTCGGTGGAAGGTGGACAAGAATCATTTTGCAATGTGGTCAAAACCGCATATTTTTCCGGGAAATCCTGGTCTTAATCGGCGAGTATTCGATACCCAGGCCCCTAGACTAAGCATACTCTTTCCCTGCCCCTTCATCACGTGGGCATGAAGAGCTGGCCTCCCCACCACTTGTTGAAGTTTATAAAACAATGTTTCCGAAAAACAGAGGAAACTAGACAGTAGAGTTTGAGTCGCGGATAAAAGGAATTAAGGAGTCCAATACAACGCTTAATGAGGTGTTGTCCTGTTCCATTTCTTGATAAACAGGGAGAGGTGCAAAAACCCCAGTATGTGGAATGGTCGAAGGTAAGGAAAAAATTGGTTGACTAGGTTCATCTAAGTCTAGAGGAGGAGCAGACTAAAATACCTTGTCACTTGTATGTACATGACTCACTGAATTCGAAATGGTTTCAACCCCCGATAATCTGGCTAACAGGGTAACCTTGTCCTTCTGTCGCGTTGTACCCACTCGAACAGGTTCAGTTAATTCCCTGTCCACCTCAGTGGACAAACCAGCTTTGGAAGTAGAATTTTTTAGCCAATCAGATGTGTCCAATGTATCCCTTTCCCACAACGACAGAGAAGAAAAAAGTGCAGGGCAATGATATTTTAACTTACCCGTAAGCGTTTCCAATGACTCAGACTGACTGGAAACCTCTAGTGCGAAGTGGAAAGTCCTGGTCCTGTAGAAATCAGCTTCTGGAGAAGAGTCTTGAAACTCTCTATGCAGTGATGTGTCCTTTGACACCTCTTCTTCGACGAAACCACTACAGTCCCTCTGCAGGTGTCTTGTGCTCTGACATAGGCTGCAACTGAAGGGTATGTCGAGATAGTCAAGCCTTTGTAGTACCCGACAACCCCTCCATTCTATTTCAATGACTTCAGGAAGCCCATTATGTATATTCAATTCAACCATAATTTTCCCAACCTTTCTAGACGTTGTTGATAGGGTTAATCTATCTACCATAATGTACGTACCCAGAGAGTTCCCAATGGCCTTCATAGCTCCTTCATTCCAAAGTTGCAGGGGTAAACTGGGTAACAGAACCCACAAATGTCGATGTTGGAAGTATTATGTCGCTAGGTCGAAATCTACCCGCCAGTGCTTCAGCATTAAGATACTAACACCAATTACCCACCTATTATCCAATAGGAGAGTAGCATCTTCTAGCGTTTTGCAGATGAAGCCTAACCATCCTTTGGTTAAAAAAATTATCTCTGGTATGTATCCTAGTAATGGTTCCCAAGTTTTCTTGACCGAGATGGGGAGTGGCACCTTACACAAGTTGTTGTAAGAAATCCTACCAACTAGCCCACATAAAGCCATCCTACAGGTCTCCTCGAGACCGATATCTTACCCTAGAACCATCTTCTTTATAACCTTGTCGGCCTTCCACTTCCTACGTCTACCCCCAGATGTACCCACAGTTCTTCCCTCCTTACTTCGTGAACATGGAAAACCCGTGCCCCTATCCCCCTCTCTCAAACCGCACACAGGCGAGAGCTTCTCCACAGTCGGATGACTTTCAGATAGGCCAAGGAGAAAGTCGGTAAATGGGGGAGATCCCCCTAAAATCCTTCTATTAGGATGAGCTTGTGGAGATGTCAAAACATTTAATGTGTGAGTTAAAGAGTTATTACACACTCCCAAGGAGTCTATTGTTGCGAAGAGACCTACCTCCTACCAAATATCCTCGTCAGCAGCACCCATTAGTGCCCTGACGTCATCTTCAATGCCTGCTTGCCGAGAATGAGCCATAGGTAAGCCACCTGGGCTCCACTGAGTTCGTTCCAACCACTGACTTCAATAGCATTCCAGTTTCCAAGAATAACAATGTATAATTTATTTTAATGTATTCATGACTCAGCTAACTTCTAAAATGCCACATGTGCTCCACTGAGGTCGTTCCAACCATTGACTTCAATAGAAGTCCAGTTTCCAAGAATAGCAATATTTAACTGCTATTAATGGATTCACGACTCGACTAATTTCATAAATGTTAACTGCTAGAAGTTGGTAAAATGAAAGGAGTTTGCTACTAACTACCCAGAGATAAACAGCTGGAGGTTCTAAGTAAATGTTATAACAGTATAAAAAATCGCCCAATAACTCCAAAAAAATCCAAAACAAACTACTAAGAATCACCATTCACATACTAAACACAAAAACATAAAATTTATATACTTCTATAAACATGCTAAACAACAAAAATTACACGCTTCTATACAACTATATAAATTAAAGTAAGTTATAATACACGATACCAACAATTGCCTTATTAAATAAACAAAATTCAACGATTTGGGGATTTTCGTTTTCGAGAGTGAATGGTTTGAACTCCCATGGCGGGCGATTGCAGGGTTTTGAACTGGGCTTGCCCAGAGATTTTGGCGCCCAGTTCTCGTGAGTCCATGCTTTGGTTACTACTGCGACATTGACGACTCCCGGCGGAACTCGACCTTTCTGTTTCTCCAGCTTGGTATTTTATTTTTCGTTTGAAGCTCCAGCGTTAATACGTGACTTCTACGTTCTGTATCCCAGTAGATACACTCTTTATTGGACTGTCGACCAATATATTGCTCGCGTCCTTATCGACTGTCGGCCACTACCGCGCCTGTGTCTTGGTTCTCTGACCCCATCTGCAGAGTGTCAGTTTTTTGCCCATCGTCCGATTTACTGACCACACTCTCTTATTCTTGTTGCTGGCCGGGTTCGGAGTCACTGGAGTAAGCACTTTAGTGTCTTTTTACTTGGGAGCTACAAGCGAACCAATGAGCTTTTGGGTGCTTCTTTACAGCAACAGCGCTGGTATGGTACCAGCTTTTTCTTCTTAGACGGTTCTTTTTAACTTTTGTCCAGCTCACTCTCCTACAGATCCTACCTCTTCTCCGTTTGACCCTGTTTCACAGATTTTTCTCTTTTCTGTAACCTGCTGTCTCCCTGTCGTCCTCATCGGGCTCGTTTCTCCACCTTTCCTGCCTCGATCTTCTTCTAGAGGGCCTACTTCCGGGTCCCTTTGCCATGGAGTCACTGACAAATGACCTGATGCACCCATCCGATGAACTAATCTGGGAACAAGCGGGACTCTTCGACAAGGTGGATTCCCTTGAAAAATCACTACAAAAGCTCCCCTCTAAGCCCTCCATTTTAAACTCTTCTGCTGACCCTGCCATTTTTTCGTACAAACCTGCTCAGACTACTCAGATTGACACCTCTCCCATACTGCCTAGTGCTGGTCACACTACTACACAGGTAGCACATCTAGCTACAAACTCACCCAGCCATGCTAAAAAGGGTCGAAAGGCGTGGAAGTCGATTAGAAGATCAAAGAGGCTGGTTTTTGGTGACGGAGTTGGTTTTGAAGAGCTCTGCAAGATGTCTACTTGCACTATGGTGGGCCGTTTCTCCTATAAAAGTTCCAGCACATTATCCCTGGAGGACTGGACTAAGCAAATTTGGTTCCCCCTTTTGGGTTATACACCAGAGATCCTCTATCTTAAAAATGGTTGGTTGAGCTTCCACTGCAACACTCCTGAGGATGCTTCCCTCCTTCTTTCCTCCTCATGGGTTGAAGGAGGCAGCAGCCTCATGCTCAAACGCTGGAGGCTTGATTTCAACCCGGACACTGAGTTCTTCCAACTCAGACACATCTGGGTGCTTCTCCCAGGCCTACCGCTTTTCCTATGGAATGAAGGAGCGCTGACTACTATTGCAAACTCCCTGGGCAGGCTCGTTGCACTTGACCCCCTCTCGCACACAGGCCACTTGAGGAAGCTGGGAAGAGTCTTGGTTGAGATTGATATTTTCTCTGGATTGTTGGAATCCTTGGAAATCGAGTGGAGAGGCTGCATACACCTCCAAAAGCTGGATTATCTTGGAATCCCATTTCGCTACAACCTCTGCCGGGAAACTGGCCACCTTCGTCGCACCTGTCCTGGTAAGTTACCCTCCGTCCCCTCTGAAGATCTGGATCTACACCTAAATCCTCCTGCTTATATGGAGGCGGACCCTTCCCTTGCTTTTCTGGACTCGCCCACACAACCGTCCTCTCCTCCACTTACTGGACTGGCTGCTTCCTCGCTGTCCAAACTGAACTTGTTATGTCCTTCTTTGTATAAATCCCTCTCGGTTGCTGAGAAGGAACTCTCTAGTGGTTTCTCTTGGCTCTCCAATACACACTGTGTAAATGATCCGGGAGTGGGTGAGTCAAGCATACCTGCTCCTCTCCAGACTGGCGCTCCCTCTGTTGTCCCCTTGCCCTTGCATCATACTCCCTCTTGTCCCTTGGACGTGCCATCCCCTCCTACCTCCTCCCCTGTTGAACTGGATGATTCCTCGTCGATACTTCCTGGTTTTAGTCAGCCTGCTGATGAAGGCTCTAAGCTACTGGCAGCGTTAAATTCCTCTTTCCCTGCTACAAACCCTCCAGAAAATTTCACACATCTCCTTGTTTATCAAGGGAAAGAGCTCATCATCACAGTCAGTGGGAAGGGTTCTTCTTCCACTAGACCCATCGAAATTGTGGAGAAGACTTTTGCTTGGTCTAGAGGCATTGGTGTGGAGCTCTCTCCACTTCAGACGCGAAGCACCAGAAAGAAAAAGGAACATTTGAACTCCACACAAGATCCTGCTGTCATCCTCTCCCAGGACGGAAAGGCCCTTAGAGCAATGAAGGCCTTGGCACGATCAAAGTAATGATTGTGCTCTCTCTTAATATTCGGGGGATCAGAGGCCCCCTCAAGACGGCTTCCTTCCGACGGCTACTGGAGACCTCGAAGCCCGACATTATTTTTCTTCAAGAGACCCTTACGGTGGAGCAAAAGGCTAGAGACTTCCTGCATCATTTCCGATCTTCCTGGGTTACTGCGGCTGTTAATTCTCTGGGTAACTCCGGTGGATTGCTGATGGCGTGGAATCCAGATTTATTTGAGCTACGTCCATTTCTTTCGAGGGGAGGTATTCTGCTTATTGGCCGCTCCCTTGCAACCAACCAGGAGGTGGCCTTCCTTAACGTCTACGGCCCTTGCACAGATAAACTGCCTTTCTGGACACACCTATCTAAGAGTGGACTTCTTTCGATTCCCAATCTCATTCTGGGGGGCGACCTTAACATTATTCTTTCGACAGAAGAACATTGGGGAGGCTCTTTCTTGCCGGAATCCGCTGAAGCTTCCTACAAAGAGATTTTTGATTCAAATAATCTTATAGATGTACTGCCGACCCGCCTAACCCCCACCTGGCGTAATGGACGTGCTGGCCTGGATGCTATCGCTCGACGCCTGGATCGCTTCCTTGTGGCCGATAGTCTCCTGTCTACATCTGTTGCTCTGTCTTCGTGGGTGGTGTATCCTTTTTATTCGGATCACGCCCCTGTTCTTCTCCAGTTGCAGCCTACAGTACACAGACCGACTCCCTACAAATTCAATCATTGTTGGTTAGCCACTGATTTTTATTCGGACCTTGTCCACGCTGTCTGGACTGACCACTGTTTTCTTGCTGAGGAAAATCCACAATTCCGCCTGGTTTGGAAGTTAAAAGTGCTCAAATCAAAAACGATTGGGTGGCTAAAGAAAAAGAAAATAGCGGAGGGGGCCCGCCTACAGTTGCTGGAGACGCAGATCAATTCGCTTTTACACAATTCCACTCTCTCAGCCTTGACTGAGGGGGAGTCTGCCAGCCTTCGACAGCTTGAATCACACAGAGCGGTCATTTTACGGGAAGAGGAGTACTGCTGGAGATTGCGCAGCCGCGCAACTTGGCTCAAGTGCGGAGACTCAAACTCCAGTTTCTTTCATAAGGTAGCCAGTTTTAATAGAAATAAAAAATCCATCTGGTCTATTGAAAGTGNACATTATTCTTTCGGCAGAAGAACATTGGGGAGGCTCTTTCTTGCCGGGATCCGCTAAAGCTTCCTACAAAGAGATTTTTGATTCAAATAATCTTATAGATGTAATGCTGACCCGCCTGACCCCCACCTGGCGTAATGGACGTGCTGGCCTGGATGCTATTGATCGACGCCTGGATCGCTTCTTTGTGGCTGATAGTCTCCTGTCTTCTTCTGTTGCTCCGTCTTCGTGGGTGGTGTATCCTTTTTACTCGGATCACGCCCCTGTTCTTCTCCAGTTGCAGCCTTCAGTACACAGACTGACTCCCTACAAATTCAATCATCGTTGGTTAGCCACTAATTTTTATTCGGACCTTGTCCATGCTGTCTGGACTGACCACTGTTTTCTTGCTGAGGAAAATCCACAATTATGCCTGGTTTGGAAGTTAAAAGTCCTCAAATAAAAAATGATTGGGTGGCTAAAGGAAAAGAAAAAAGTGGAGGGGGCCCGCCTACAGTTGTTGGAGACGCAGATCAATTCTCTTTTACACAATTCCACTTTCTCGGCCTTGACTGAGGGGGAGTCTGCCAGCCTTCGAAAGCTTGAATCACACAGAGCGGCCATTTTACATGAAGAGGAGTACTGCTAGAGATTGTGCAGCCGCGCAAATTGGCTCAAGTGCGGAGACTCAAAATCCAGTTTCTTTCATAAGGTAGCCAGTTTTAATAGAAATAAAAAATCCATCTGGTCTATTGAAAGTGTGGGAAATGGTCTAATTCGTGGGCAAAAAGATCTACTGACAGAAGCTGCCTCCCATTTTTCACATTTGTACAAAGCCTCAAACAACCCTAATCTCCGAGAGAAGGTATCTACGGCAAGTCTGTTCCCTCGATTGGTTACTGATGAGGAAGCCACAGTTCTCTTTAAGCCTGCTACTCTCACTGAGCTCAAAGATATCCTGTTACATTTTAAAAAAGAGCGGAGTCCGGGGCCAGATGGCTAGACCACGGAATTTTTCATATAATTTTTTGATCTAGTTGGTGTGGACCTTCTTCGGATGGTTGAGGACTCTCGCCTCAAGGGAAAGATTGCTGGTGGCATTAACTCTACATTCCTTGTTCTTATTCCGAAAGAAAGCAACCCGATCTCCTTTAATGACTTTCGACCGATTGCCCTGTGTAACCTTATCTATAAGGTCATTGCTAAAGTCATCTCAAATTGCATCAAGCCATATCTAGGGAAGATCCTTTCGGAGGGACAACTAGGTTTCTTGAAGGGTAGAAGAATACAAGACGCAATCGGAGCTTCCCACGAGTGCCTCCACAGCATCAAGCAAAAAAGCCAAAAAGCATTGGTCTTGAAACTTGACCTTAAGAAAGCATTCGACTGTATTGATTGGGAGTTCTTGAGACTCATTTTACACGCTGTAGGTTTCGGAGACAAAGTCACAAGCTAGATCCTGGCCTGTGTTACCAGTGCAAATTTTGTCGTTTTGATCAACGGCGAGGCATCTTCCTTTTTCAAAAGTGAGAGGGGGCTCCGACAGGGATGCCCACTCTCCCCTTATCTCTTTATCCTGATTATGGAGGGTCTTAGTCTCCTCCTCACACAAATCTACAATGCTCATCTTATTTCTGGCATAAAGGTTTCAAA
>JASDQU010682561.1:71605-84041 GCA_032191745.1 Picea mariana | reverse complement strand
GCCACCCATGGAGAAAAAGATCTATTTGAGAAAAAGACTTTGAAGTACTCCAAGTTACTGCTTTTTTCCCATAAATTATCCAAACCCAAATGTGTACCAACCTCATACCATACCTACTTAGCAAAGCAACAATCTAAGAAAATACGAGAATTGGTTTCCTTGACATTCTTACACATAATAGAGCCCTGGCCCCTGTTGGCCATATTTTTGGAGCCGGTCCCAAGTAAGGACCCTTCCTTTTAAAATTAACCAGAAGAATAACAAGCCTTTCGGTGGGGCCCTTATCCTCCATCACAGTTTATACCACCATTAATGATTATTGACATCCTAGTCCAACAACTCTAAGTAGCCCAACTTAGCTAGGTATCGACCACCATGATTAGTGAGCTCTTCATCCATCTGAGACAAATGAATGTGCGCCTTTTTCAATTCTGCAAGGAAGCCAAACCAGTGTCAACCACACCTTTCTTCCAACCCAACTTCCTTCACAGTATACCAACCCTGCCTCCAAATGGAAGACGTCTCAGCATTTGCAATTCGATCYAGAGTACAAAAACCTTTTTGTTTGAGGCAGTAAACCAAATCCTCTTTGAGGAAAATGCTTTCCACACATACTATTATGGCATCAGAGCTAATTCTCACCAACGAACCATTCCCAACCTTCCAAGCCAAGGCCTTTTCGATCACAAGAAAAGCAAGAGACAATGTCCTCCACTACGATGAGGCACTCATAATAACTTTATTCCTGTTATGGATCCAATCCATCACTGTAAGAGGAACTATATACTTTGCAATAAGAATTTGTCTCCATAAGCTCTCGAGTCAAAAAGACCCAGAGCGACTTTGCTACCAGGATGCCCAAACAGAGCCTTGTCCTTAAGTCCCCATCCGCCTGGTTGTTTTGGTTTGGATAGACTACGCCAATTAACAAGATGTAACCCTTTGTACTCCAGGCTACCTTTCCAAAGGTAATTATAACAAATTTTCCTAATTCCTTGAAGAATACTTTTTGGGATCAAGGTCTTGAGATGCCAATACATGGGTATTGCCTCCAACACAATCTTGATAAGCACTAATATTCCACCCCTGGAGATCCATTGGTTGCACCAATGATAGACTTTCCTTTCCATCTTTGAAACCAACCAAGTCCAGTCTGCGTTGCCATACTTATTTGGCTTGATAGTGAAACTGAGGTATTTTAACCTCTCTTCAATCTCTTTGATAACAAGGTGAAATAGATTTGAAAAAAGAACCTTGAAATCTTCATTCTTCCTTGGTAAGTATATGGTTGACTTGTTCTCATTGATGATAATGCCCATCATTGAACTAAAAAGAGATAGTATGTTTTTCAAGGTGATGCAATCTGCAACTACAGAACGACAAAATATCAAAACATCGTCTACAAACAAAAGATGGGTGAGTTTAACCAAATTCTTGACGTTGACACCATGGAACAACTGAGAGCATCTGGCCTCTGTCAACGCTCTTCTGAGCCCTTCCACCACCAGGATGAACAAATAAGGTGAGAAGGGACATCCTTGTCTGAGGCCCCGACCTGCATTGAAGAATGAAGAGCTCGCGCCATTGATCAAGACCACAAAAGAAATTGTGGTGACATAGGCCATAATCCGCTTGACAACTTGAAGCTCAAAACCAATGTGCAATAACAAGAATCCAAGGTACAACCACGAGAATCTATCATATGCATTTGAAAGATCGATTTTGACCACCAAAACTTATTTTCTTTGTGTTTTAATGGAATGAATACCCTCATGTGTTGCACCAATAGCTTTGTGTATAAGATGGCCCTTCAAAAACCTGAATTGTTCTTGAGAGATATACTTTGATAGGGATGGTTTAAGCCTCTCTACTATGATTTTAGTTATGATTTTGTAAAGAGATTTACACAAAGCTATGGGTCTAAACTCATCAAAGGAAGACATGTAATCAGACTTTTGGACGAGGGCAATAATTGTTGCATTTATACAGAATTTGAGTTTTCCTCCACTTCAGACTTCTTCCAAAACCCTAAGAAGATCCTCGCCAACACAATTGAAGAAGTCTTTGTAAAAGTTTGTCATCCAATCGTTGAGTCTTGGACTTTTGTCCTATTTCATTGTTGCCAAAATCCCATGGAGCTCATCCCTTGTTATATTTATGAAAAAGTCTCTCTTATCATCCTGATTATCCATCCCAGGGAAAAGTGCAATAAGCTTCAACGCATCCCCTACTTTTTCATTTTTGCCTTCAAAAAACAAATCTTTGAAATAGGCCACTCCCATATTTGCAAGATCATCAAAACCCCTTTTCGTAGTCCCCGAGGAATCCTCTAGGTCTGAGATGGAGTTATAGTTTTTGCTATGATTTGCAAATTTATGGAAAAATTTTGAATTCTGGTCTCCTACCTCTAACCATAATGCTCGACTTTTGAGCCTCCGTGTGTTTTCATTCTCCATCAAAATCACATATCTTTTTTTATTCCAATGCTTTACATAGATCCTTCTCAGCTACGGTCATTGTGGCTCTTGTAAGTGCTTGGGCATATAACCCTTCCAACTCTTTCTCTGTCGACTTTAGCTCTCTATCGTTTAATTCCCATCGAGTTCTGGCCTAGGAAATTGCCTCTTTTTTGAGATTATGAAGATTACAAACAAATTGCTCACTACCTGACAACTCTATATTCTCATTGAAAGGGACCCAATTCAAATACACCAATTTCTTGAATTCCTCAATAGATGCCTAACCAAAATTATATTTAAATGGTGAACTCGATTTTCTCTTCGATCGACCTAGTTCCAAGAGTATGGGCCAGTGATCGGAGGAGTGAACCGACCCCACCTAAGATCGATAATCACCATTCTCTTGCAGAGGACTATCGTGCACAAGAAATCGATCAATCCGCTTAAAAATACCGTCATTCCCACCTCTATTGTTGAACCGTGTCGACTTCTTTTGAATTGGTTCCACATCCACCAAATTTATGGACTTCATTTTCTCAACAAAATAGCTTAAAAGGAAATCTTCTCGGCCCAAAGAGCCCTAGACTTCATTCTTGTTGACCGTAAAGTTTAAGTCACCCCCTATAATTAACTTGTCATCCACAATGAAACTGGAACCAAACAACTTATCCCAGTAATCTTTTATCCCCACATAAGGTCCATAGACATTAACTTTCACAAATCGATTTAAGTTTTTGCAGAAAATCTTTGTGCACAAACTATATACAAAGGAAAAGGAATTAATCAACTTAACTTTTGGAGACAAATTTGTAGCAATACCAGTAAAGAGACCATTGGAATTGATACCTGAAAAACTCCAACTGGGAAAAAGCCTTTCTAAATCGAACACAAAAGAGTCAAAACACCCCATGGTTTCATGTATAAGAAGAATATTAGATCTCACAAATTCACACAAATTGCGAAGGGAGAGTTCTTGGATTTTCCTCCTAAGACACAAATATTAACAAACAATAAAATTATGGATTAACCTTAGAAGAGGTCATCCCTGCTCTAAGGACCCTAATTATGAGTTTTTGTTTTCCTTAACACACTTCCCTTGACGCCCTCTCATGCACATGTTTTATAGCTGACTTGCGATCAGATTCTGAGTGACTCGCCTCTTTTAACCCTTCCAAGGTAATACCTCCTGAGAAATGATTACCTTGCCCACGAGGACGCAACAAGTAAGGCTCATGATCAGAAGAGAGGGAATGAGATCCCGAAAAATTTGCAGAACGAAATGAGGGAGGGACTTTAGTAGAAGGAGGAGGGTCAAAAGGAATATCAATAGACGTCATGCACTCATTTTGTCTATCGTAACCATAAGGCATGGATCCTTCCCCCGACAGGTGGATAGAAGACTCACCCTCGTTAAGCACAAAATCATCATTGCTCAGAGAGGGAGAAATTGAGTGTAAGTGAGATGATGACTTACCCACAACTTGTAGATTCGAAGCACATGCATCCCATATGGCCTCAAGATTTCTTCGTTGTGGCGAAGTCAAACCCATGTCCCCATTTAGCTTGTCCAACACTAAAGCCACAATGCCCCCCCTCAAAAATCCTTCGGAAATTCCCTCAAGCCCTAGGTATTGTCCTTTTGAAAGAGGACGAGTCCTTTCCATATCCGAGCCCCCACCCATTTCCCCGACTATGCCCTTAGCTTCCAACATCGATGTCAACTTTTCTTTATGGATACCAGGAGAGTTTACAACCGTCTCCATTGGTTTTTTGTGAATAACCTATTGGCCAGGCCTTCAAAACCCCATATCGCATTCGACTTGAACATGCTTGACACTATGACACCACACGCAACGAAATGACACGTCAACATAGACTAGGATTTGAGTGTAGGTTCTATCACTTGTAACAATATCTATAGACTCAAATAAGTCAAGTCTAGGGTCGATATCTACTGGGATTTGAGCCACAAATCGATAACATGACAATTTATAGCTCTTATCTGCAACAATGTAAGACCCCTGAACCTCTCCAATTGCTCTAAAGCCCTCCTCTGACCAGAATTCAAGCAACAAATTTGGTAGCTTGATCCAAATTGGCATGCTTGACATATTCTCCATGGCATCAAATAAGGGGTGCCAAAAATTAGAACAAAACAAGTGTTGATCCCATAACCACTCTATGGCTAGGATAGCCTCTGCATCCGCCTTAGTTTTGAAAACCGCTCCATTCCAACCACAAGAAAGAATATGGCATATAGGAGTATAGCCTAGGATAGAGGACCATTCCTTATCCATCCAATCCAAAATAGATTTTGTCACCATTCGCCCACTGACAAACTTACCAATAATCGCACGTCCTTCCAACTCTACGATTTGGGAAACCTTGAGGTCGTCCCCAACCACTAAAGCCACCTTCCCTCCCCATAATGTAATGGTCTTTTTATGCTTTTTCACAAATTCCCTGTGGTTCACCTCTCCAGATCCTTCTGTTGCCGCACCAAGGGGAGAATTAACAGAGTCTACAACCTCATCCATTGCAACTTGAGAGCAAGGGGAGCTACGCTTTGTGTGAGCCAACTTAGTCCATGCTTCAGGAGACGTGACTGGATCCTTACACAAGACACCCAACGAGGATCTAAGCACATGATCTACATTAATTCGATTGTACATGAAAGTACCCACGATGTGGTCTTGGAAAGATGGGAAACGCTACCCAGACGCTTTGATGTTTGTGGGTCCCTCAACCCAAAACCAAACCCGAGCATAGAAACCTCGCCTTTTGTGCAATTAACGCCTAGATTAATCGACGAATTGGAGAAAATATCTGACTCTGACAACATGTCCTTGGAGTAGTCAACCAAGGGCATATACTCGTCCATCTTGCACCGAGTTTGCAACCCTCGTGTTGAGGTTGATTTAATTATTCAAAGGTTAAATTAATCTAATTTATCCAAATTAAGGTTAATAGCTTTGGCACCCTACTTTATATGCTTCATTTTCACACTTGGAGTGGCTATTTGGACTTAGTTGAAGCTTTCTAGTGGTGTGCCCCTTTTGGTGCAATTTTCAGGCATGTAATGTACTATTTATTTCTTAGAGAGGTTGGCACACTTATCTAAGGTGCACTCTCTTTGGTTGGTTGGACACTTTTATGATATGGCACATGGAGGAGTATTTTATTGATGAATTCTAACCACCTTAGCACATTCTCCCAAGGCGCACTTCACATGGATAATATTTTATGATTTGTTGGGTGGTTGAAGTAGTTACATGGCACATTTTTCTAGGGTGCATCTCTCCTAGTTGCTCTCATCTTTATTGCATAGATATTTCATCTACACTTGGCATCTTTTGACCTTCATTGGAGAGTGCCCTCGCCTCTTTGACTTGGTATATATATTGTTTTATTTGGGGTGGTTATGAAGGTTGTTATTAGGAATCGTGTGGCATATGAGGAGGATCGCACATGTGGATCAACATGCTCTTGCTTGGTTTTCTTTCTATTTTTGGATTGGAGGGTGCATATGTGTAAGATTTTTTTTTGTGATTTTTGGAATGTCTCGGAGGGTGCATTAATGGAGAGATGATCTACTTGTTATTTTGGGGTTTTGACCATATCTTTTATTGTGGATCACTTCATCCACGTGGCATCTTGCACATTTATCCATGGAGTTGGTTACCTTGGAATTCATACATGTGGAGTGGTTGCATGCATGCACATTCTTGGAGGGAGTATTTCATGTGGACACTTGACATTTGATTTGGTTTGATACCTATTTTTTGTGGCATGTTCCCTTCATGACCATTATTTGGTGCATACTGACAACACTAAAATATGTTGATCGAAATACAACCATCTTGGGGCTTCATTTAACTATCAACCCATGGCTCTTTTTGAAACTTGCAAGACACAAATTCTATTTGCATGGAATTGAGAATATTCAGATTTACTAGTTTATCTTACGCTAATATGAATGTCTATTAAAACCAAACCTTTCAATTCAAAATCAAAATAAAGGAACTACTTTGATTATTTGAAACTGATTGTTGGTTGCCTTGTTCACGAGTTTTATGGTTCTGAATAATGCTCTAGGAGTGAAACTTGAAATTATAATCATTTCGTTCAAACTTCTAAACTCTAACTTATGAAAATGAACATCAAATAAGGTGAAGAAAACAACCTAGTAGCTACCATTTAAAACATGTACATACAAAAAATGAAATTTGTAATTTAAAATTAAACAGAGTATTTATATGTTGAAGAATAGAGTACAAAACTAAATAGCTGAATTAAAAATCTAACTATGCAAAATAAATAGAAAGTACCTCTTTGAAGTGGGCCCTCCTTCAACTAGGTACAACAGAGAGACAATTGCTACATCACTACAATTTATTCACAATTTCAAATTGAACTAAAATAACATATTTATATTGCAGTACTCCCAAATTTGATCACAAAATGCTTACAACAGTACTCACACTTTGAAATATAGTTTTACTCTATATTTTCTGGTTAGCTAATATATGAATACAACTGGGATTTTATAGATACAAATAAGAATCAAACCCAACTATTTGCAATTACAATTATCCTCAAGCTAGGGACGCATAATTGCTGTCCATAAATACTAAAATATGTTCTTGAACTATATGTGCAATTTGAATAATAAAAAGATGCCAACGGTGCACAAATTTCAAAGGAGAAATTCGTGGGCAGCCATTAGTGAGCTTGAACTGTCTACTATATTCCCTGTTTGCCCTTGTCCAATTGTTCCACGCTGAAGTCGATTGTTTCTTCATAATTGACTGTCATTAAACTGTGAAAACCCTTCATTCTTTATTCTATAGTATGCAATCTGAAATTTGTTCAAATCATTTCTTGAAACTTTATGGTTAGCACCCTTTATCTTTAATAAAGACAAAAACACTCATAAATCTATTATAATTTTATTATATATAAGAAAATTAACCTATATTACCTTGTATGCTAAATGGCTAGGATGGGAAAGATATGGTCATGTATGATGATTAATTAGGCTTTTAGTGGTTCAAAACATTATAAAAAAGAAGTAAAAAAGGTATCAAGCTCATGTTCATCATTAAGAACCACAAGGTGTATTGTTGTCCAGTGGTAAGTTGGATGGCCAAAAGTTGTCTTAGGATAAAACCCTAAGTTTTTGTCAATTTGCCTTCAAAGAGCTACCTCCTCCATGTTTTTCCATTGAAAATTGGCTCTGTATTGTTGAGTTGGATACCATATTAATGGGTAGTTAAATCTAAGTCCAAACCATTGGTTTCCATGCCTCTTCGTGGAATTAATGTACAGAGAAACTCTAGACAAAGCAAGCTCAAAATGTGGATAACCAATACGGCTCCTATTCCTTAAAGGATTTAGAAGTGTGTGCCAATTGTCATGAGAAGCCAACAAGGCTTGCAGTGAATGAGCTTGTGCAACTTCTTGGTGATTGGTGATGGCATATTGTCTATGCAGTCTGATTCTTTGAGAGTCCCTTGGATCTTAAAGCAAGTCCTTATAATCCTCAATAATTACATCAGGCATGGGGTATTCCTCCCTTACTATTAAACTTGAATTGAATTATGCATGAGTATAAGAGTCATGTGCAGCTCCCCATTGTACCAAACCATAAATGAAAGAAGTAAAAGCCCTAAGTTGGACACCCCCCACAAAAGGGTTGGGATTCCAACAAATATGGTCTGGTATCACAAAATTAAACGAGTATAATTCACAAAGCAAGTTTTTGTCATGATCTTCCACCTGGAGAAAGGTTGTTATAAAATCTTTAGGAGTTACAATCTTATGAATTATTCCATTTGCTAATTGTTTAATCTTGAATTGTGTCCATCTATCATGCATGTAAATAAGATGCATTCGAGAAGGAACTCTACATAGCAGTCCCTCCAGTCCTATATAACAAGCATCTTGGAGTTATTTTTTATCTCTTGCAGTATATTCCTATACATATTTATCTTTCTTTTCCATCTATTCTTCTGAGATCAAATAACTCATCTTGATTTCTCCATCCCGGTAAATTAGGCTTGAGTTGGAGAAATGCATAGGTGTTTGTCACTATATCATCCAAAATGGAGTTTATGAATTTTTTGACATTTGTCATGTCCTCCTCATCAACCTTTTTTAATGGTCTTTCATCAGTTTCAGTGGCTTGTAATAAAGTGTCCATTCTATTATCTCTATTTTGTTTTAACGTCTCTACTTTCCTCCTCAATTTCCTATTTTCCATTTTTAATTTCATGTTTTCCTTTAAAATCTTCAAACACCCAGGATTGTATGCTTTAAAAATAGGAAACATATGACTCTTACCTCTACGTTTCTTTTTCTGTGCTTTGGACATTCTTGGTTTATGAACTATATCCTTGCTTCCTCCAGTTGTACTCCCTTTTGAATTTTGGATATGTGTTTTTGAAAATACCTCCTTCATAGCTTCATTATCACAAGTTTCTTTTGGTGTCAAACCCTCTGTTTTCTAGGAATTCATATGCTACCCCCTGACTTCATTTACTTCACATAAACCGCCCTTTGTTGCCTGTGCTGGTGTATATTTTTCTTCCTCCATGAAAGTTGTTCATGGTGTATAACCCTCGTCAAAGTCTGTTGCATAGTCCAATTCCTTTGAACTCTTAATTTCGATTTCCTTTGTGCTTTCCATTTCATTGAATTCCTTAATATTTTCATTAATATTGCTAACCTCTTCTTTGGAATCAGTTAAGGAAATGACTAAATGACTTCTGTGAGCTAGGGTTCGAGTTCCGGGCACTTTTACATTTGTTTTAATATTGCTACGGGATGGTTCCAATTTTGTAGCATTGTTATTGTGTTAAGTTTTCAATATCTTGCTTCTGGATTGTGTGGATTTCTCTTGGTAGGGTAATATTCGTGTCTGTGGTTTGCTCATGATCCCACTAAGAAATCCTTGTCAATTGCTCTCTGACCTTTCCATCTTAGCTCTAAATACCAAAGTTATAAACCCAACATGAAAAACCCCCGATGCGTGTGCTCGTCGTTGGTATGACTTGGGCATCTCGTTCAAGTCTTTCAACAAGAAGAATGGTAGATTCAAAGGATTCTCTTGCTTCATATGTAACAAGATATGTATGTGATATTGAAAAATAACACTAAAACAACCTTCGCAAGTGATGAACTTCTATACAATGAGAGCTACATTTCGCCAAGGATCGTCTAACAATTCCCTACAAATGCCTTTTCTTTGAACCTCAGAGATTTGAAAGGGAATACTTACAAACTTCGACCAATTGTCCTCTGGAATCTTGCAATACTTTTCCCAATGCTCCCCTTCAATCCTCAACCTTGTAGCGTTGTTGATTGACTCCTCACTGACTTGAAACGTAACCCCCTAAACTGTAGCAACTTCACCATTAAATGTCTGTGCAAATTTCGTAAAAATTGCTACATTGGACCCTTGAAAACGTTATAGAAATGCCAACCATCCAACCTAGACCAAAAAACTTAACACCTAGGGGCTATGTCGAACAATATCAATGTTATCGGGTTCCAACCTATTTTAAGCTCCTCCCATTTTGTGTCCAATGTTTACAGTAGTAATGTATGAAATCCAACCCATGTTTACTTAGTAATACACACCAAATCAGATTTTTGGTTTGATGATTACAACCACAACCCGATAGCTAGACACTCACATACCCAATTTCATCAATAATTATCCCTGTCCATGCTACCAAATGTCACTTCGTAGCAATGATGTTTTGTAGTGTAGGTTTATATAGGATATTTGGAGGGATATTTTGAACTAGCTACTACTTGTTAATCACTTTTTTTTTTCTTTTTATATTTAATGTCTGGAGGAATCAGCAACTAGTTGGGCACTTGCTCGCGTTACACGTGGCCGTGTTATCCAACTGCTACCACTATAACCTCCAGGTGTGCCCACGACGCCCCTTACGTGGCACACATTGTAAGTCGGGGGGAATTGAACTCGAAACCTCATGGAACTTCATTTTCACGGCACTTGCCAATTGAGCTGCCCCCCGGGGGCTACTTGTGAATCACTTTGATTGATATAACATGTGTCATATTTTTTCAAAATTGACACAAGTTCAAAAACTTTTCGCAGGTTAGAATTGGGATAGGGCTTCCATCATATTTTTCAATAAAAGGCTGAATCATGTAGCTCAAAACCTTTGCTTATGTAATGTTTCATGTTTTAATAGCCTCCTTATATTTGTTTATGGAGCAATATAAAGGAACCTTATCAATTTTGTATTGGAGTTGAACGAGATAAAAAGGTTTTTATGAACACAGTTTTCAGGTGATTATGAACATAGTGACATAGGTTTATAGACATGATTTTAATTTATGAAAATAATGCTAATATAGATTAAGGATGGAGGAAAATAGGGTCAAAGTAAAATAAGGTTTATAAATAGAGTTTTGTTAAAGATTTTATGAATAAGGTAAGGTAATGTTTATGAACAAAGACAAATGAAACTAGGAAAAGTGGATGAAATAATAATGACAAGCTAGTTGAAGTTGCTTATCGACAAACGTAGGTTGATGGAATTCGAAAAAAAATGGATGGTGAAGGGGTAAAGGTAAGTTAGATATATGGATTATTTCTTATTTCTTCAAGTTTATAAAACAAAATCAAGAATAGAAATAAGAGTTACCTTTTTGTCTTCAAGCAAACTCAAAACGTATGATCAGTTTGAGCTTTGTCTTCACCAACGTCTGTAAGCATAAATGATTGTTAATGCTTATGCCTGACTATAACCTATTTTGATTTGAAAATTTCTTGAGCAACCAAATGAATGAAAATCCTCTTGCATATAACTCTAGACTCGTTGATTTTATGTAGACAATGGAGGAAGATAGAATTCTTGAATCTATTTAAAGTAAAAATGAAAGAGCATCTAGAATTCCTTTGATTTTCTTGACAGCGTCGCAATCTGAGTATAACGAAAATTCAAGGTTTGTAAAGAGATTTGCTTACTAATGACCTACAATTTAGATAAAGAACATGTTGTATTTCTTGAATTCTTTTCTTTATTTTTCCTTTTTTTTTCTTTTTTTTTTTCCTAGGTTTTGTCCATCCGTTACACTAGTTTTCAGACAAAACTTGTTTTAATTATGCCTCAAAATAGGTTTTCATAGCTAATATATGTATGTATGTATGTATTTTCTTTTTCCCTTAATAATGTCAGCCAGGGATCTAGTTTTCTAACATTTCCAAGTCCAATAGCGCCTGTTTCTAGGTTTTCACTATTGGAATTTTTTTATTTATTGTGATTTTTTTTTTAAATTCTAGTTTTTATTCTATGTACAATGTATATACAAAAATGGATTTTGACATAGATATCAAGGACAACATAGTTACCAACTTAATGAGAACTCTATAGAGTTCTCGTTTTTTGGGGGGTCTAATTTTTTACCCCATTTTTAAAAATGGTGCTACCGGTAGCACCCCCCTTCGTTTTTAGGTGGTTTTTCGATATTTTAAATTTTTCGTTCCATAATGTTTTTGTTTGACAACACAAGTATTCCAACAGAGGACGGACACCTTCAGTAACCACTCACATAACCAGATCAAAGATCAACACACCGATGTTTTCACGTGGTAAAACGCATACGGGGAAACATCCACAGTCCCAGCCAATGAGGCCACTTGAACAATTTATTAATGCAAAAGAAAAATATTACAGAGAGATTTTACAATAGAGTTTCTCACAATTGATCATCGGCAAATGACCCTCCATGCTCTTTAAATAGAGATCATGGACCAATCGGGTGTTAAGTCACGGATCAATGGTCGTTAAGATCAAGGAGAGTATGAACCATCGGATCACTCTATGTTGGAAACATATCGTGACCGTCGTATTTTCTAACTACAAATGCATACTAAAGAAACACACTTTTACCTAACGACACATTAGACCAAGTAGATCTTAACTAACTCCTAAGTG